>BQNB010042360.1:0-46172 GCA_026074375.1 Tanacetum coccineum | reverse complement strand
ACCACATGTTTGGACCCACAGCCACACAGACTTAAACCAAGTAAAACCCTTCATTTTTAGGAGGTTGACCTGGCCACTTCAAGGTTGTTTGCACCAAGCAGTAATTGAAATTGAGACCTCACACATTTTAGAGTGATAGCCACAACTCTTTTGCCACTAGGCTGGGGTGGTTAAAAAATCTTAACTTTTTAGAGTGGTAAATAACTAAATACCAATAGTAATAGATGGTTGATAGTTAGTTACTGTTTACAAAATGTAGAATACTGTTTACAAAATGTAGAATGCTGTCAAATTTCAGCATTCTATGATTTACTCAATTAACTTATGAATAGTAGTTTCTAACCCTGTGTAGAGCCGTGCTTTTCATACATGTGTGTGTCCATGAAATTAAATTCAGCAGTAAACATAATATGGCCAGAAAAAAATACCCTTTTCCGCATCTAAACACTGAAACTGTCCTTTGTTAGTATGACAGCGGCCGCCCTTGTTGTGACACTTTTCACAGGAACGTGTCAATGAAAATGATATATAGAATGCAGTAGAGAGAAGGGAAAATATGGTGGTTGTATTATGTTCTTTAATTTCCCATCCCCCTTTCATTGGCAACTGTATCACTTCACATGTATGCGGGAGATCACTTGGAACTGTTGCGTTGCTTGAATACTCATAGTAGAAATTGTGATCTTTGCATTTGTTGTAGCTATTGTAATTAGGCTGGTTAAAATAAGCATTCGTCCCTTCAGCATAAGTTGTAATTTTTGTACATTTGAAGAGAGTGAGGAAGGGAATTACTGAAATGGAATATAAAAGAGGGTTTGGAGAAGTGAAATTATTCATAAGTGCCTCACAGCTTGCATTGTTCACAAGTTTTTCAAATGTTGTGTTACGGATCAAAACGGAAGAACTATTAGAAAACTTGCCAACAATTTCATATTTCTTTTCCCCAATATAAATTTCCCCACCTTTTGAATTACATCTGACCTTGATCAACCCACAGCGCTCGTCAGCGTCATTGTAAAACGGGTACTTGAACTGGGCAAAACCTGGACAACTAAAACTTTATGTACAGGTAGGCATAGACATGTTTCTTTCTGTAGCAGAGTGAAGAACAGGTAGAGAAGAGAGAAAAGCAGACACAAAAACAAAAACGACAATCATTTCAGTATATCCAACACAACAGGTTAAAGAATTAAACTAGCCAACTTGTCACCTGTGTTCTTATGACTCCATTATATACATGAGTAGCATATTTTTCTACCTCTATCCTGTTTTCGGCATGAATTGTTTGGTACGTTGGGTTAAAAGATGGGACCTAAATTATTATGTGACTAGTATTTAACAGATTTTCACATTCACAAAAAACATACAAATTCCCATAAGTTTTTTCCACATTGACTAAGACTATCACGATCAACGACTTTTGGCTCACACTATTTTCTCCTCCAATCATCCTTTGCCCTTTTCAAACGTCATAAGAATTATCATGTCGTTCCCATATCAAACGTCTAAACGTAATTAGCATAATCCAAATATACGAAAAGAATATGTCACTGCACCAATCAATCCCAATGGAGAGGACTTTTTTGGGCAATTGAAACTTTCAGGGCAGACAGGTATAGAAATGTTATTGTTTATAGCAGAGTGACAAGTGAGAATAAGGGATACGAAAAAGACGACAAACATAATCATTTCAATGTTCAACAGAAAAAAAAGGTTACACAACTATTTAATCTACCTTATCACCTGCATATTTTAGACTCCATAATACATCTTCCACCTCAAACAGGTTTTCATAGGAAGCCATAGACATAGACAATTCTGTCACTTTTGTAAATTTTCTCCTTGTTGACTAAAACCATCAAGACTTTGACTGGTTCTCCTCCATGCATTGGCTTATAACACATTTCAACGCCAAATGAACGCACCCGCATGTTTCATATGGTCCCCTATTTTTAATCCTGTGTTATACGTTTCAGTTTTGCATCACTCAGTAATTCAGTATGGTCAAAGTCTGGATAATATTATGCAATAAATGTATAAATGTATGATGATAATCAACTGATGATGATCCTCTAACTCCCATCACTCATGTCTTGACAAATCTAAGTAGACCTTTTTTAATCAAGATTGATCAGTTAACTTTAATTTTCCTATAATGTTGTTAGTCAAGTCTCATTTACAAAGCTTTAATGCCTATATAAACCAAGTATAACCCTCCTTTTTTTCAGAGGTGGCGTGACCACATTAGGGTTGTTTGCACCAAGTAGAGATTGAACGTGAGACCTCTCATATTCCATAAGTATTTGAGTTCGAATGTATCTTATGACGAGTTAATAGATGAAGTATGGTGTACTTGTCGTTTATTTGGACTCAAGGTGTTTCTTGGTAGACACATTGGTTTTTCTCCATTTTTGTTGTCTTTTTTGCCATTCCGTTTCAATATATTCTTAAACCATGTGAAAAACACGGGTTATTATCAGGGCACACGATTATGATGTTAAGCTTCCTTATTCAACAAGATTGCACTTTGATTCAGTGAACCCATTAGTTAGCAAGTTGTCTTGATGATTGATCATAACTGTTCTCAAAAGACCTACAGGCAGGGACGGAACTTCCATAAGACCAAGGGGGGTTGTGGCCCCCCCCAAAAAATTTACTCTCAAGTACCATTTACTATGTAATGTTAGTCATTAGTTGTGCAAAATATTAAGGTTTTATAGTTTGGCCCCCCTAAAATATGTATTTTATATTTTGACCCCTCCGACAAATGTGTTCAGTTCCGTCCCTGCCTACAGGAACCCTTACATGCATCACCATGATTTTCAAACCCACAAAATAACATATCATGTGTCATAAAGTACTCATCATGGACTCAAAGTTCATAATTTTCTGGAATACAAAAAAAAGAAAACCATACGATATCCCTCTTTTTTAACAGTGTCATTTCTTTTTACCTTTGCTCGTTTTAAGCTTCTTTCCCTTGTTTCCCTTCCCTTTCTTGTTGTTACCATCCTGAGTGTTATCACATTCACTTTGATTTTCTAACACCACTTAATCACGTGTTTGTTTAACCTTTAATGCCTGGCTCATGGCAGAACGGTTCAAGAAATTATCTAGCTTTGGCCTATCACTGCGAAACCCCATGCGGAAAAATGACCTGTATGAGCTCGTATCATGCTGTTCGGGATAAAGTACTTATAGTCATAATGGACTCAAAGTTCATAATTTTCTGGAATACATAAAAGAAAGGAGCGAAAACCAGTACGATATCCCTCTTTTTTAAACCAGTGTCATTCTTTTTTACCTTTGTGTTTTAAGTTCTTTCCCTTGTTTCCCTTCCTTTCTTCGTTTTACCATCCTGAGTGTTATCACATTCACTTTGATGTTTCTAACACCACTTAACACGTGGAGGTGTACATCATGCAATTCATAATCACCATTTCGTCGCACTATATTCCCCATGGCTACAATATAATACTCTGGACTGGCATGGCAGAACGGGAGTGGCATCAGTAAGGCTATTATTTTGACGAGCTTTAGCGTGCAAGCCATCCCACCTCACATCTCTATTCATTCAATGTGATTGTATCCAATTTCCCAACTCCCAAGGGGAATAGCTACTTTGATTCGCTCCGAGATCAACTTGCGAACGCAATGACTACGGACGTCGCACGCAATGCCGAGTCTTCAGATGAAAGATTGAAAAGCTGGTAAGGGAATAGTAAATACGCCCCCTTGGAAGGAAGAATCGACTGAAAAAAAATCCAAAACGCACAAAAAATCGTTAATATAAATTCCCAGTGGCTAATATTGGTTTGGAAGTTTAATGTGTTGTTACCAATCCACTTGCAAAATTGTCAACAGATAATTGTCTAATCCCTAGCTGTTCCAGACCAAATGGTGAACAACCATTGGAGAGAGGACGCTCTCCAGTGGCTAACCTGTAAGGAGCAACTAAAAAACGCTTTGTGAAAGGCAACATGGATGTGTTCGGTCTTAAAGGGTATACCTGTCGACAGTGAGACGCGGGGTCCCAATAACTTGAACAGACCATCATTTGCACCACGAAGGTATAGAGCTGCTTCAATGTAACTCCTTCCCTCGTAATAGTGTTAGTTGCATCGTGTCAAAATCGCGAGAGGACCAAAGAATGTTTTCTCCAGAAAATTATGCAGTGACTGTTACCAAGGTATTAAGCCGCAGTAATCAGAGAGCATAAGTACTGTGCCCTCAAATATTTATTAGGTCAAGTTCTATCAAAGCAGAGCTGGCAAGAAACAGATACCATGATTAAGGTCAACAAACTTACGAGTTGAATGATGATATCATTAACAGGGGAAGTACAAATCATTTGTATTACCCTCGGACCTATCTATCATTCCGAATTCACTACATGGTGGTCTATTAAAGGTCCATAGAAATGACTGAATGTCGATCGTGTCTTATCCAAATTTACTGCTGTTCCGGATCACTGGAGAATGTGCATCAACTCTATCGTATTAGTGGCAGAAAACACTAAACTCACCAGGCAATGCTACCTAACATTCAAATATTGTGATTAACTAATATATGCACTTTAATAACTTTCGTGTAACATAGTATACTTGACTTAATCGATCGAGTATTTTATTTAGGTCGAGCATCGTTAGTTCCTATGATTTAGTTTCTATACAAGTATTATCATTATGTGATTTTCTAGTATCTTGGACCCGTCCATAAGACGACCTACAAATTGAGTTCATTCATCAAATCCAAATGGCTATATCAAAGAATTTTCGCGACTCGGGTTCTAAGAGTTTTTATGCGAAACAACGTTTCGGACAACTTTTTTAGTTTTAACCGAGACCTGAATCTCAACCGAAAATGACCAAAAATGCCCTTACGGGATTCTGCTGGAATATATTATATTTTTATATAAAATCGCAGAAATTTGGACTTTCGGTTTTGACCGCTATCATGCGATTTTAAGATATACAAAACCTCGTGGCAACGTAAAATGTCATTCCGAACACTTTCATGTTTCGCCGAAGGCCTTTAACGGACTCGACAGTATGTCAAATCGGTCGTTTTCATAATTGCAAGCTTAATTAGATCTTTTTTATACACATTTTTTCTCATACACGTTTTTCTACTTGATTTTCTTCGTTTTTAGAAACACAATTTTATAGACACGTTTTATTCCATATTTTTATACACATATTTTTATACACGTTTTATACACACATTTTTTATCCACTGTTTTAATAAAATGATAAAACATGTGTCTGTAAATAACGTGTATAAAAATGTATGTATAAAATGTGGATTAAAAGCATGTAGAAACGTGTATAAAGTGTGTTATAAAAATGTGTGTATAAACGTGCCTTATATAAGAATATGTGATAAACAATATTTGTGTATAAATCGTGTCTATAAAAGAGGTGTGAATAAAACCGTGTATAAAATCAAGTAGAAAAACTTGTTATAAAAATAATGTGTATAAAGTAAATAAGAAACTGGCAGATTTGAAAACGTGTCCGATTTGAGTACTGATCGTGTCGTTACTAGCCTTCGTACGAACGCAGCTGAAGACTAATCAGCTGAAAAGTTTCTACACGGAGCAAGGAACTGTTACGGAATTGGTACCATTTTACATTACGAAGATTGTGCCACAGTGAGGTTTGTTCTGTCTTAAGGATAACGGCAAGGCACATGATAGCCGGATTGGCCGCACAAACTATCCAAGACATAAGTCAGGAAAGATGACGCTTCGGCGTTTTATTTATTAAAAACCTTATCCAATAAGATGAATCCCAGATAGGAAGAAACGGAAGCATAGTAGATTATATGGTATCAAAAGCAGAATCCCAGTAAAGAAGAGACAGGTCTCGTAAATGGCATCTTTGATATAGCGGAGGTAAAGAAGAGGCAAGTCTCCTGGCCGATATAGCAGAGACATTTGAAGGTTTGAAGACAATAAACATGAAGCTAAATCCCAAAAAATGTTCGTTCGGAGTAGAGGAAGGCAAATTCCTGGGGTACATGGTCACTTCGGAGGGAATCCGAGCAAATCCTAAGAAGACGAAAGCTATATCAGACCTTCAATCTCCTAAAACACTGAAAGAGATGCAAAGCCTCAGCGGGAAACTAGCTTCTTTAAATCGTTTCTTGGCCAAATCAGCCGAAAGGGCCCTCCCTTTCTTCAACACACTCAAAAATATAACAAAGGAGAACAAGCACGAGTACCGATGGACCCCGGAGGCGGAGGAGGCGTTTCAGCAGATGAAGAGACTGATCATGTCACTTCCGTCGTTGACACCACCTTTCCCGGAAGAGACGTTGTACGCATACCTAGCGGTATCTAGGGAGGCGGTCTCCGCAGTACTCTTGACAGATCGGAATGGAAGGCAATGTCCCGTACAGTATGTGAGTAGAACACTAAATGAAGCAGAGAGGAATTACTCCCCGCTGGAGAAATTGGCTCTTTCATTGGTTAACATGACCAGAAGGCTAAGGAGGTATTTTGAAGCTCATCCGGTAAAAGTCATCACGGACCAGCCAATCAAAAACATACTTAGTAGGACAGAAGCTTCGGGGAAGCTAGCAAAATATGCAGTGGAGATAGGAACATACAAAATCTCCTTCATACCGCGGAATGCAGTAAAAGGTCAAGTCCTAGCAGATTTCCTTTCGGACGCCCCAGATGGAGAAAGGGAAGATGAATATTTTCGGAGACCGGAGATCTCTCCGGGGATAGACGACACAGAGGCATGGACCCTTTACACTGATGGGGCAGCCAGTTCAAAAGGCTCAGGAGCCGGTCTTATTTTAACTGGACCTAGTGGAGTGGAATATGCTTATGCCCTCCGGTTAACATTTGCCAGCACTAATAACGAGGCAGAATATGAGGCTCTCCTAGCTGGGCTACGTATAGCGCGAATGATGAATGTCCTATGGATAGAGGTTAAGGTAGATTCCAAGCTCGTGGCCAGTCAGATTAATGGAGCGTATGAAGCTAGCAACGGTTCAATGATCAAATACCTAGCCAAAGCTAGAAAGTACATCTCCGAGTTTAAGACCTTCTCCATCGAAAACATACCAAGAGGAAGTAATCAGAAGGCCGATGTATTGAGCAAGCTAGCTACCGTGCCGTTCCACCACCTTACCAAAGAGATATTGGTCGAGGTCCTGAATGAACGGTCAACGGAGATCCTAGAAGTACAGACTATAGTAGAGGAGGAGGGTGATAACTGGATGACTCCCATCATCAAGTACTTAGAGGAAGGCGTAGTACCATCGGATAACAACGAGGCACGAGCTCTGCGTGCCAAGATAGGCCAATATACAATGGAGTCAGGAGTCCTATTCAAAAAGGGGTATTTGATTCCTATGTTGCGATGTGTAGGACCTCTTCAGGCAAATTATGTCATTCGGGAAATTCACATGGGATCTTGCGGAATGCATGTGGGTCCTAGAGCGGTAGTAAGGAAGGCAATGAGGCAAGGTTATTATTGGCCCACCATGCATGCAGACGCTAAGACAGAGGTAGATAAGTGTGACTCATGCCAGATTCACTCCCCGATACCGAGACTTCCGAAAACATTCATGACTTCCATTATGGCCCCGTGGCCTTTCTACCAGTGGGGAATGGATATACTTGGTCTGTTACCCCCGGCCAGAGGAGGAGCTAAGTTCGTAATTGTGGCCATCGATTACTTCACCAAGTGGGTAGAGGCAAAGCCACTGGTCAAGATAACTGGCAAGGAGATAATCCGTTTCGTGATGGACAACATCATATGCAGATATGGTCTCCCAAGAATCATTGTCACGGACAATGGGGCACAACTGGTAAGCGACCCCTTCAAAAGTTGGTGTAAAAGGTTTGAGATTCAACAAATGAATACAACGGTAACGCATCCGCAGGCTAACGGTTTAGTCGAAAGGGCAAATCGAAGCCTCATGGAAGGAATCAAAACCAGGTTAGGAAGGGAAAAGGCAGGATGGGTAGACGAATTGCCGAATGTATTATGGGCCCACCGTACTTCAATCAAGCAAAGCAACGGAGAGACCCCCTTCAGCCTAACCTACGGGAGTAAAGCGGTTATTCCGGCAGAAATCGGCATGCCGTCCTACCGAACGTTGATGATCAGGGAGGAGTTCAACGAAGAAGATCAACGTTTGAACCTGGATTTACTACAGGAACGAAGGGAAGCAGCCGCTATACGGGAAGCCAGATACAAGTCAAAAATGGAACAGTACTACAACAAGAAAGTACACCCAGCGGGATTTAGGCCAGGAGAGTTCGTGTATCGAAGGAATGAGGCAAGTAGAGTGGAGGATCAAGGGAAGTTGGGACCTAAGTGGGAAGGCCCATACAGAGTTACAGAAGCGTTCGAGAACGGCTCTTACAAGTTGCAAACAATGGAGGACAAGATAGTCCCTCGAACCTGGCACGCGATCAACCTACGCAAATGCTATTTGTAGGTTTTATTATTTTGTGAGTCCTGTATTTCTATACATTGTATTCAGTTAGTGAATGTGATAGCTCGTACTCCAAGTTTCAATGGGGAGAGCAATTTTCCGATGAATGATTGTTATAACCATTGGATATAGCAAACCGAAGGGCCTAGTCCCTCCGGACATGGTAACCCCACAGACAACTAAGTCACAGGGACTAATAAATCATACCGAAGGGCCTAGCCCCTCCGGATATGTTAAACCCACAGACAACTAAGTCACAGGGACTAATAAATCATACCGAAGGGCCTAGCCCCTCCGGATACGTTAAACCCACAGACAACTAAGTCACAGGGACTAATAAATCATACCGAAGGGCCTAGCCCCTCCGGATATGTTAAACCCACAGACAACTAAGTCACATGGACTAATAAATCATACCGAAGGGCCTAGCCCCTCCGGATACGTTAAACCCACAGACAACTAAGTCACAGGGACTAATAAATCATACCGAAGGGCCTAGCTCCTCCGGATATGTTAAACCCACAGACAACTAAGTCACAGGGACTAATAAACCATACCGAAGGGCCTAGCCTCCCCGGATATGGTAAACCCCCGGACAACTAAGTCACAGGGACTAATAATAAATCATATCGAAGGGCCTAAACCCTGAACTAAATCAGATAATAACAAGTCATACTAAAGGGCCCAGCCCCTTCGGACGTAGTAAATCCGGACCGGTCACAGGGATTAGTCCAGCCAAACAGGACAGACCCGCAAATAAGGGTTATAATCGTAAATAAAATCATAGTGACCATAAAGTTGCCAAGATGCACATAATAATAGGACACAATAGACAGCACAGCAAAACAAGGCGTAACAAAAGCGTGTAAAGCACGACAAAAGAGAGTCCTCAGCAGACTCTCGGCAAAATAGTACAATGTTCGGAAGTAATCAAAAGTGCATCTACTTATTACATGTCCACATAGAAAAATCTATTACACATTAGCCCCTTTGGGCACAGACTTGGAACTATCAGGAGCTTGGGAAGATGGATTAACTTTCGTCGGGACGTCTTGGGGAGGAGGAGCAGGATACATCTTTAGGAGCTCCTGGACGGTCCGACGAGGAAGACCGGAAATCTTTTCTACGAAAGGATAGGTCTTGGTAAAAAGCTTGTCATACTCGACGGCCATCCTTGTATCTGAGTAAGGATCAAAACCTTGGACCTCCCTCAATACATCCATAAGGTCCTCCTCAGACCGTTTCACAGCTAAACCTTTGGCCCACCCGGCCTGAATGGCTAAATTAAAAGGAATAGACAAACTCTCCTTATACTCATGGCTGTTCAAAAGACGCCTGACAACGGTAGGAAGGAGCTTCCCAATGGAATCAATTTTTTCTTTTTCAAAGTACCCAAGCTTAGACACAAGCCTCTCATTCTCAACAGCCCTCTCGTTGGACACCCGATCGGAAAAGACCAAAGCAGAATCTTTCCTAGCAAGTTCAGCTTCCAATTCTTTAATTTGAGAGACTTGATCAGCATTAACAGCCCTTAACTCATCTCTCTCCCGCTCAGCATTAATCAATTTCTCAGCGCAACCGGCATGCTCTCCTCGGACCTGCTGATACTTGTTGGACAAAGTATTGTACAAGTTAGACGCATGGGTAAAGTCCGTCCGGGTGCTCACAAGTTGGCGGGTCACATCTTCACATCTTTCTTTCAAAGCCAGATGGGCATCATAAAGAGCTTCAAACCGGAGGAGAGCATCAGTTTGAGCCATGGCCCCTCGGGCAATACTAAACCAAGCCCTTTCCATGGCAGTATTATTGTCATAAGCATTCATCTCCTCTCTAACAGCAGGGGGAGCCAAATGTGTCAACAATTCCCTGCATTCCTCAGGAGTGTCCACTCGAGACCTTCGGTGGATGGTCCATTCGGGAACATAAACAGAACCAGGACGGGAGGACTCAGCTCCATCAGCATGATCTCCTAACAAATAAGACCAAGTTAGGAAAATTCACAGGCATACGCAAGAAAAGAAATCTCGAAGGATATACAAACATACCAGCTAGGTTAGAACGGAACACGGGAACAAGGTCGTGGA
Source organism: Tanacetum coccineum (assembly GCA_026074375.1). Taxonomy (NCBI): domain Eukaryota; kingdom Viridiplantae; phylum Streptophyta; class Magnoliopsida; order Asterales; family Asteraceae; genus Tanacetum; species Tanacetum coccineum. The sequence continues at coordinate 35,628 of BQNB010042360.1, read as the reverse complement.
CAGCCGTCTTTTCAGGATTCCGGGCAGAAACGGGACTCTCAGTCCGCATGGTCTCATCGGCAGGATGAGTCTCAACCGTCTCTCCATGCCCTCTTGACTCACCGAAGCTCTCGTCGTGATCCACAGTATGATTATGAGTGGTGTTAGCAGAATCGTGTTGAGGGACGCTGACATGTTCGCCTTCTCGAGACTCAGCGGTTCCCGCATCATCAACATCTTTTAGCAAAAGGGAGGGGTTGGGTGCAACAGTTCGAAGAGGACTCGCGGAAGAAGCCTCCTCAGTAGAATCCTCCTCCTCAGCACGAACAGCAGAAACCTTACGCCTCTTCGGCTTCCCCTTCGAACCACCCTCACCACCAGCAGCTCTTTTCCTCTCGGCTCGCTTCTTAGCGGCCGCACGGGCCTTCCTTTCCCTAATAGCAACAATTTTGGGATCGGGAATTTCCACCTCCTTCAACCTGGCAGTCTTTTCCGGAAGAGATTGGCTAACAAGTGCAGGACCAGTGGTATGTGAGGTAATAGCATCTCGAGCAGAAAGGACATCACCCTGTTCGATAGTAGCACCCTCCAAGAAAGGAAATCGTAGATACTCAGACATAGTGACAACTGCAAAGGGAGAAAAAACGATTCAGGGAAAAGAAAAGCATACCCTCCAACAAGAAAAAGGGAAGGGGTCATAAATAAATAATAATGGGTCATTACCATTCCCGCGGTCTCTTTGTCAATTGGAAGAAATCCAGAGAAACTACCCAGTGGTGGCAACCCGGGTGAAAAAGTAATCCGGAAGGCACGGGTCTAATATCGATGCTTTGATTGGTCAATGTCACAACATCAGATCACGGAAGCCATCGGTCGGAAGAGGTTATGTATGTCGAATCATTGATGCTAGAAGCCTTAGCCTGCGGAATAGCATCTTCGACAGAGAAATAAACCTTTTCGTCACCCTTTTAAACCGGAAAAGGTCTCGTTTAAAATCTTCCCACCAGATCCCGGACCAACCCTCCTCTCAAAGGTAAACCAATCCCCTTGTTTGCCGATTTTATAAAATACACGGAACAAGTTCACCGAAGGGACAATGTGTAGACTCCGACAATACAACTCGAACAGGGTCAGCCGAGTCAACCCTATAGGTACTAACTGAGAGATGTGCACACGGAAGTGGTCAAGCACAGCCAACAGAAGAGTGGAAAACGGCACCCTAACTCCAGAAAACTCAAAATATTGTTCGTAAAGACCTATAAAATCATCCGTTAACTTATCCATAGTCCATTCGGCAGTAAGGGCCACCGGGTGCAAATCTAGAGGAATGTTATGCTTGAAGGCCAAAGCCTTTACATCCTTGGCAGTCATAGTAGATGAGTAGGAATGCATGTCAGACTTAATAGGCAGGACGACCTCCACGTTTTTGTCTCTTCGACAATTTTCAAAGATACCGGAGGGGACAAATTATCAAAAATACAAAGGAAGGAGTATATACCTGAAAGCGCGAAGAAGCAAAAAGAAGAAGGGACGTTCGGCTCAAGATTTTACACGCAGTAAAAAGAAGCGGTGGGCTATTTATAGGCAAGGCATCGGGCTTCGGGCCGGGGCAACATGTCACACAGCTGGCAAGGCCCAATCTTGACCCTCTGTTGCAAGATACGTTCCACGTGTGCGTCCCAGATGAAAAGGGGCGAAAGCAAGTAATGAATTTTAACCCACTGTAATTATGGGTTTTGTCCCATATTCATCAAGGAAGGCGTTTTAAAAAAAAAAGAAAAAAAAAAGAAGGTGAAAACGGAGAGGACAAAAGCAAAGGCAGCGGTTCCGGTCTTTTCAACCGAGCACTTTTAAGTATCACTTTAATAGTTTGCGACTATTAAAGTCATACTGGGGGGGACATGTCCGCGTATATACCGGACGGGCACCATGTCCGAACGGGTCGGACGGGTCCGGACGGGCGCACTACATCAACCCGAAAGAAGACAAAACGTTAGGCTCGATAAAGAGGGACACCTCTTCAAACCGTTGGACAATAACAAACACTTATGCAACATCACTATCCCGGGAATTAAGGAGCGATGTCTCCAAGGAGTACCGACATCCAAGGCAAAGGCTAGGCATAGGTCGTCTCCTTCATTCCCAAGGTGTCAAGAACAGTATTTCTAAACAGTACTTCAAGTAGTATAAATACCCAAGCATTTACTACTTGAAGCGGGGCATTAATTACACCACACACACATTTATTACTTATAGCCCCTTCGGCTCTTACATACAGCCCCTTCGGCTCTTACAAAAGTACTTACTCTCACGCCCGAGCTTGGTCCTGGGTCAACACCCGGGGCGAGCTAACGGGTTTTCTCTCTTACTTTCAGATACTTAGGTGGATTACTCGACTAGAAGCGTGGGAACTCTCCTATTTCCTCTAGAACGGTAAATTACTTAAACAGCCAACTTCTTATACTTTGAATTCAACAACTTGAACTGAAGTGATTGAATAGGGACATCTGACCTTAAATCCATATGTCGCAGTTGATAGCTTAAATTGATGTTACTAGATTGACCATTTGTCTTTGTTGATTCATTTCATGTCATAGTCCGCTTTGTTGACCATTTGCCTGTGAACTTAGGATAAGAGTCTTGGGTGTGTTAGCTTCGCTGCTCGGTTTTCTTTATTGCGAAACCAAAACTCGCGTACAAAAAATTAATGGGCGGCTTGTTTAGGAGGAGTTTGAGGTGGGATTGAAGTTATTGCATATGGATACTTTTCAGGTGGAACTATAGGTTCCGTTCCTTAGGCATACAAATATAATAATATTTATATGGCATGCATTTCAAAGTCACTGTATTTTGTTTTGATCAATTTTCCTATGTCTTGATGGTATTCAGGGATCTTAAATCATTTAAAATAATGTTCTTGGTAATGGACTTGGTTGTAGTTGAAAAAAGAGGTAACATATAGGGAAACGGGTCAAAAACATGCAACTATTGAAAAGAAGTGTGTTCTTACTTGGTGTAATGTGTTACAATATCCTATTGCTAGAACCGTAAAGGACACACAGTAATAGTTGTAAGAGTAGTATATGCAAGATATAACATCTATGTTTTTACTTGGCGTAATGTATAACAAGGTCAACAATTTGTTTGTGCTCATTCTTAAATAAAGATATTACAGTCAAATGTCTTTGATAAATAAGCCAATTGTTAAGTGCCTGATATACCTATCATTCATACTTATTCCCAAATGATTTGTAATAGACATGGCCTTAAATGATGGATTATACTTGCCTTTTATGCTAAGTGAGCAAACTAGATACTTATGCATTTATATCAATTAAAGGTTTTTTTTTTTTTAAAAAGGGACTAAAACATCTTACAAACTTATGTCTTGTTGCAGGCATAAGAGACGAGATCTAAATCAACTAGAGCCTAAACTAAAACTAAAAGAGCAGATCCTGACTTTGATAGAGGAGGAAAAAGGAACGGTTCTATAGGGAAAAATGGAGATCGTGGCATCACTTTAAAAGAATATGGAGATGTGGGTTACATAAAAAGGCCTGATGGTTTATGGAGATTATTAGTAACTCAAATACTCTCTCAACAAAAGGCACGAACACAGAAACACAATTGAAGATCAAAGACGAGGAGTTCAACATTCAATAGTTGTGGCTAATTATTTTACTTTCTGGTGGGTTACCATATCTCACAAAAGTAGGTGCTTTTGAAGTGGATGTGAGTTTAGAAGGAGACATCATACTTTGTAGACAGGTTGATCAGGCCTGGTATTATTGGGTGCAGAGAAAGTGAATGTGAGGAGTTTTATGAGTGGTCGGTTAGACATAACACTAAGATGTTTTTTTGGGCGGTTGTTGTTGTAACGAAACGTGGTTATAAACATTGAAGAAGATTGGTGAGAGTCGGGGTGTAAAGGAAGTTGTGTTCCTTGCTTTGTAGAACACATGTGACAATTACAAAAAAAAAAAAGTTCTTTCACTGTAACGGAAAGGCTTTTCCGGATCGGTTTTTCTCAACCTGGGTTGTTTCGATGTGAGACACAAGGGTGATATTATTATGTGCGGAGATTATTATTACTAGCTCTATGCTTTTTGCATATCATGTAGGGCTAATTGAATCTCTTGGTTTGTACGTATGGATGATAAACTAGTTGGATCGAACTAATGGTTTAGTCACTTATCTTTTTTATCATGATCATCTTGACTGGGAATAAAAACAAATACTACGTACTTAAAAACTTAAACCAACATTGCCTTCAGGTGAGATTTAATAATAACTTTCAAAGAACCAGGAACGTTTTGATCAGTCCATTACAGATGTTGCTACGTGTTTTCTCTATAACAGATATACATTATATATATAAAGGTATAAAACTAGCACTCGATAAATGTGTGCAAAGTTACCTTGATGGTTATGTGAGCATGTACCAACTCGGTTGGTCACGGTTTCGATACTCATCAATGGCGCTCTGTGATTTTTAATTTATTTTTTTGTTTTACTCCCTACTTATATTTCTTTTTCTACACCATCGTAAGGAAAACAAGCTAATAATTTACTCCGATCCGTAAATGTGATGAAAATTATTTTTATCATACGTCCACCTTTTAGTAATGTAAATTATAGGAGGTACGAACGGGTGGCGATCCTTTGGAAAATGATAGAAAATTAAAAAGCGTAAAAAGATTTTTGGGTTTATGACTTTTATCTTCTTTCTCTTATTAATGACATATTCTCTTTCTAATTATTTTATTTACCTTTATAATTTATAAACAATGCACATACCCATATATAAACCAAACAAAGCTTTTGAATTTGTCATACCTATTCCTATTACACCTCATACCAAATCCGAAACCCTTTGTGATTCATGACAACACACCAAACACCCCCTTAATAGACGTTAAATCACTTACCAACTCTATGCAACGGTTAGGATTAGAACTCTCTCCAGAGGTTCGTGTCCTCTTACTTATATAACAGTGGGAACAATTTTCATTTACCAAAATCCATAAACGTCAAATTAGGTCCCTTACTTTATCGATTCATTTACTATTCAAATCTCAACTTCTTACTAAAATCAACTCGATTCCCTCTCTATTTTTCCATAATAAATTAGGGAAAAATTTAGGGTTTTCGTTATTGTTTAAGTTATAGTTGTATGGCCAGTGAGGAGCACGTGGGTTAATTTAACTAACTCACATGAGGTGCACGTGAGTTGTACTCCAAAGTGATAACATTTTTCACAACTATGCCAGATTCAATAACTCGTTTAACTAAAACATGGAACCAAACATTAGTCCGAATATATGTTCACATATTATATATATACACATTTGCCGAAAGAAACGACGTCGTTTCTTTTCGGCTTGCTACAGTGCTCAGTTTTTGGGCTCCCAAACTGGGCCGGCCCATTTGCTTTTTTTTTTCTTTCCTTTTTTACTTAGTCAATATTTATAGCACGAGTATAATAATGCGGAACATACAAGTAGGCAATAAAAAAAACGTCGAACACAAGTCAGCCCCGTTGCAACGCACGGGCACATTCCTACTTAATATTCGTTCAAAATAAATTCGAAAAAAATTATGCCCCACCTCGGGCCGGCCCAATTAGTTTTTCCCCCCTTTTTTACTTAGTCGCCCCGTTGCAACGGGCACGGCATATTCCACCTTACTATTTCGTTTCAAAATAAATTCGAAAAAAATTATGCCCCACCTCGGGCCGGCCCATTTAGTTTTTTCCTCATTTTTTACTTAGTCAACATTTATAGCGCGAGTATAATAACGTGGAACATACAAGCATACAATTAAAAAAAAGGCCGAACACAAGTCAGCCCCGTTGAATTCATTCAAAATAAATTCGAAAAAAATTATGCCCCACCTCGGGCCGGCCCATTTAGTTTTTCCCCCCTTTTTTACTTAGTCGCTCCAACGCACAGGCACATTCCTACTTAATATTCGTTCAAAATAAATTCGAAAAAAATTATGCCCCACCTCGGGCCGGCCCATTTAGTTTTTTCCTCTTTTTTTACTTAGTCAACATTTATAGCGCGAGTATAATAACGTGGAACATACAAGCATGCAATATATAAATAAACGTCGAATACAAGTTAACCCCATTGCAACGCGCGAGCACATTTCCACCGAAATTCGATCAAAATCGATTCGAAAAAAATATGCCCCGCAGCAACGCGCGGATTATTTTGCTTGTTACGCACATGGGTTATACTTATATACTATTAAATGGAGACAAACCTCGTCAGGAATCAATCCTTCTGATTCCTCATGAGAAAACTCTCTAAAAAGCTTCTCTAATACAATTTCAAACACTTTAAGAATTGCAAAAACACTTTTTATCTTAATAGTTTTGTGTTCTAGCCTGGTTTTTTAAACATAGAAATATATAAAACTAAATAATAATTAAATTGAATACTATAAGCCTAAAAGGATCATGAAAAGAAGATCCATACTCAAGGTTTCTCCATGGTAGCCTAGATGTTACTCAAGGTTTCATTGACCTTAAGTAAATCTAGTTGAAGAGAGGAATTTGGAAGAGTAATGTCTTTTCTGCATTCTGTATTTGTATGTTCTGGCAGATATCGGATAGAATGTATCTGAGGTTTGTGAATTGTATAAAAAGGTTTTGGGTCTGTCCAAGCCTTTTAATAAGTTGTAATCATCTCGTTGGTAATATAATTCACCTTTTTACCAAAAAAGAAGAAGATCCATACTCTTGAAAGTTTCAACTAACAACGCCTGAATCCCTCGGTTCAATCTCGTCCTCATGTAGCTTATCTACCAAAGTCGCAAATATCGAGGTTGTAGTTAGCGCTGGCTAAGATGTTTTTAGGCTTTGAATCTCAGTGAAACACGTTTGCTGCAGATGAATTAAATCACGTTTAGAATAGCCAGAAAGATAGCAAGGTATAATTACTTGAAACAGATGCACATATTCTTAAATGAACCGGAAGTGATGTGAGATCAAAGAATGAAACGAAACTATTACACATAATGTCTCAAACAAAACAAAACAAAGCTCAAAAGTTTCCAGTTCCATGTATTTTCTTCTTCTGCTGTGCAAATGGAATTGAAAGAGAATGATATGAATTAAGGTTTCATGGCTTGTTTATGTAGGGAAACATGTACACTTTTATTAAAATAAAATCAGATTATAATTAATAATAATTAACAGAAAGTAAATGGCAGAAAATAAATAGACAGAATAGGGTAGAAGCAGAAGACATACACTATGAACGATAATTAAAGAAAGCAGTAAAAGGTTGTGAACGAGGCATGTGTTGGACACGCTTCTCTTAAAACAGATTCATCGTCTGTCTCCCAGGGTACAACGTTCAAAGCTATTGTACAGCCGGACTTGACATACCTGCCTGAAATATCACGGAAAACTGAGTGCTTCTGATCGAAAAGACTGCTGGAAAACTTGTTAATGAAGCTTTTCTCTTTTGTGTGTTTTTGGTTGTTCGTCTATCTGGAATGGTTGAGATTGCCATCTATTTATACACATTCATATGTAACATACGGTGTAATGGTGCAATCAATATGGTTAATGATTCATTAATTTTCTGTTATAAACCTTTGAGTCAAATAATAACCGCCAATTAAATTGTCAATTAATGACCCATTAATTTACAGTTATAAACCTTTGAGTCAAATAATAACCGCCAATTAAATTGTCAATTAATGACCCATTAATTTACAGTTATAAACCTTTGAAACAAATAATAACAGCCAATTCAATTGTCAATTAAGGACACATTAATTTGCAGTTACCAAACGAGCTCGTAACTGACATTTAACCATTTTCCTCCATTCCAACTTTCCTTCTTTGAGACTCGATATCTCATTCACACTAACTCTGTTTTGGACATATACTGGCTCGACCTGGCCTTACATTTAATAATTATATTTACTAATAATTATTTATGTCCAAATTTAGTGAAAACACATTTTTCACTAAAATTTTTCCAACAATCCCCCACATGAATGGAATCGGTCGAAAACACTCGAAATTTTCGGCAAAATTTCTGCGGTTGAGTCCTGCATAGGATAGGTAGGTGTGACCTTTTGAACCTTCCCTTGTGAGATGCACTTAGCCTCCTAGATCTGAGTTATGACTGATTCTTGAACTCAGCCTCTGTTTACGTAGACGACAATACACACCCACACACGACTCTCCCTGACATTGTCAAGTCCTCATAGTCGTGCTCGTTATGGTCATGAGCACTAGCCTGGTTCTGCAAGAGCTCTTAGGAATTGCGCCCCCACAATTCCCTTCGGAAGGCGACCCACTTCTCTTACCATAAGGATTCATCTTAAATCATTAAAAACCATGTACTTTCATATTTCATCTTGAATCGTTATGCTTTATGATTTCATCTTGAATCATTAATAGCCATATATTTACCTCCTCGACAAGTCCGTTGTTATAGGAATGGACTAGGAAAGTTAAAGTTAAGTAACACCCCCATATTGACGTGACTTCCCCCACATTTCTATGATTAGGTTGTCCTATTGAACCTAGATCTTGGGATCTCCAGTCAAATAGGTTAGGTTTTCCTTCATAGAAACTCATTCCTTCAAGGGCTTTAGTCTCATTCCTTTAGACGACTCTCTAACTAACTCTCTGCTTAAGCCTTTCGTAAGCGGATCCGCGATGTTATCCATTGACTTTACGTAGTCAATTGTGATAACTTTGTTTGAGAGTAGTTGTCGCACCAATCACCGTCTATGATGAATATGTCTCGACTTACCGTTTTACATTGTGATATGAGCTCTGTCAAAATTCTATTGACTATCACACTTGATACACATGGCCGTTACCGGTTTACGCCATCTTGGTATGTCCTTTACGAATTAATCGTAAATATCCCGCATATTCTATAAATTTATCTTAAATGATAAATTCAGATTTCATCATAGATTTAGCTATCAGCGTCTGTTTGAAATACTATCAATATTTCTAAGACATAACTTCCACTTAGCGTAAATACATCCGCTCTAGTGGATCTAGATTCTTATTCCTCCAAGAATCCGTATTTGCATTACTATAGTAGCCGTATATCTTCCATAATGCAATCATAGTATTCATGTAATACTTATTCAAATGGTCCCCACTTGAATTACTGATATATCTACTTAACTTGACAATAAGTTCTAAATCAAGTCAGACGCACGTCATTAGACACATAAGATGCCCAATACTCTTTGAGTATTCAAAATGGGCAACACCTTTAGATTAAAAGATGTCATTGAATTCTAGCTAGGCCGGAACCCCCCACAGTGAACCTCTCAAGAATATTGTCCTTACAATGTTTTTGACTTAACACAAATCCATATTGGTTCACATCCAAGAACCATATCCAACAACTAATGAAGTTCATGTCAAATCTTGACTCCAACATACCATTAGTGGATTTGTTTATCTTCTTATCACTTCTAGTGATAATTATACCATCTATGTATAAACACAGGAGTACACATATACATCCATTAATTTCGAATCCACATTCTTACATGATATGGTGAAATTTGATGTCCTTGTTTTGGAGCTTTCCTTAAGTCATATAATGACTTAACAAGCCTACAAACTTTGCTCTCTAATCCAGGAGCTATGAAACCCTGTGGTTGGTTCATATATATTTCTTCTTCTAAATCTCCGTTTAGAAATGTCGGTTTCACATCCATTAGGTGAACTTCCAAATTCCTTAATGCGGCAATAGCAAACCCCCCCCCCCCCCCCCCCCCCCCCCCCCCCCCCCCCCCCCAAAAAAAAAAAAAACAAAACTACCATTTCCAGTCGAGGTTATTCGCGTAACAAGAGAATGAGTATCAAAGTAATCTAGACCTTCGTGTTGTCTAAATTATTTGATTACCAATCTTGCTTTGTGCTTGGCAATGGTGCCATCGGCTTTCATCTTCTTCTTGAAGATCCATTTATAGCCTAGTTGTTTACAACGGGAAAGTAAAACCACGAGCTTCCAAGTATGTTTTGTCTATTTCACTTTTATTGGCTTCTTTCCATTGAGCCATTCCGAGGAAGTTACCGTTTCTCGATAAGAAGTAGGTTCATTTCCTATCATAAAAGAAACAAAATCGGGTCCAAACGATTTCTCGACTTTTTGTCATTTTGCTTCTTCTAGGTTCAACCTCTTCTTCTTTGGGTTGATCTTATCTCTCATCTTGGAGATCATTATCATCCCGTTGTCTCTGATCTTGGACAACTTCATCATTATTCTAGATGATCTTCCAATTTCCTTTGTGAACAAGGAAATATATTTTCAAAGAAGGAAGTACTTCTTTATTCCATTATCATATCCTTGTGTATATCCACAAATACAAAGAAACCATAAGCGACTACTTTATGGAGCATATACTAAAACATGCAATTCACAGTTTTTGGTTAAAATCTCTTGAACCTTGGGGTTCAAATACAGATATCTTAGCTAGATACCACCCACATTTGTAAAACTTATAGATTGTTTTCTTCTCGCCCATATAGTTCATAAAATTATCTTACTTTCTTTACAAGGATATCTAAAAGATAAGTAGCCGATATAATCGCTTTCCCCCACATGCCATGGCTTAAACCAGGACTTACGAACATGTCATTAACCATATCTTCTAAGGCACGATTCTTTTCTATACCGAGAGCAATATATTTGTCTCTTATTTTAAGTTTAACACATAAATTTAGAAATGGAGACACAAATTCACCTCCGATATGACTTCGAACCACCTTGTATCCGATAATATGTTTCTCAACTTATTTATATAGAACAATCTTGTTTATATCTTTACTCTCAAGTAAGTGTACATAACAATATTTTGTACTACCATCAGCAAATATGATGAAGTACTCGCTATTCGCTACCTTAGTAGGTATCAATTCCAATTCACATAAAACCATGTGAATCCTATCAAGGGTTCGGTTATTTCCGTTCAACCGAGAGAAAAAACAATCTTGTCAATTTGGCTTCAACACAAGTTTTAGTTTGTAGTCCGTGTCAATACAAAAATGAGTATCCAATTTGGTTTAATTAAGCAACATATTGAGTTATAATTTAAAATATGTCTGAGTCAGCCATGCCATACGTTTAAAGAATCAAATAAGTTAAATTCACACTCATTTTACTAAAATGACCATTAGAAAATATGTTTAGCTTAAACATTTAAAGGTGTAACCCCATATATACTCAAATTATGTTATTCGTTAACTTAATTTTGATTCAAGCACAGAATGAAAGCCATATTTCACTAAGCAACCATCCGGACACAAGATTACTATGAACCTCCGGCACGTACAACGCATTAGTTAACTTAGACTCTTTTCCAAATGTGAATCACATCTCCTTTTCCCTTGATATTAGCAGTTGGAGAGTTGCCCAAATTCAATCTCTCCATTCTCAGCTGCATTGAAAGAGATAATCAAACTCTTATCACCATATACATGACATGATACCGAAGTGCTAATCCACCATTACCTAAGGTCGGATTCCCTCATGGCCTTAGTTTTTATGTCATTCAGACCATATAATGCATAGTTATGGCACATAAGGTTTCTGAATGCTTCAAAGCATCTACCGTACACGTAACTCGAGTATCGGTCTCTATTTTAACAAGTTCGAGAACAGATCCTTTAATGTCACTCGTGACATTCTAAATATATTGTTAATACGAGGTCCCATGATTAGTTTAAAACTAATTTGGTACTATTAACAACGTGCTCAATCACATAGTGTTTCTTAACAAAACAGATTTTAATCGACTTTTGTTTAAAACACTAATGTTTTGTAAGATCCGTTATACAAAACCACTTTAAAGGATGTCTTTCGACTAAACAATTAAACAATATCGCCTATTACATAATATTTTTAACAAAAAAAACGCATATGTAATATGATGTTGTCAATTTTCATTAAGAAGATCTTAATAGATATGTTTCACATGATCTATTTCTACAATGAAACTCAACAAGGTTTCAGTAGATCCACTATTCTAAAGAAACTCAACAAGGTTTCTATAGAACTTTGTACCAACATCCTCTTTTTTGTACTTGCGTTCCAATGACTCTCATAATTCTTTGGCAGTCGTGGTCTTGCAGTACACGTTGTACAAAGAGTCCACCAGACCATTCAGAACATAGTTGTGACACAAGAAGTCAGAATGTTTCTATGCTTGCACAGCCTGTGCATTAGAAAGTTTACCTTCCTTAGGAGGTTCCACCTGAGGTGCAGTCTCATTTAAGAACCGTGCAAGGTTCAAAGTTATGAGATAGAAGAACATCTTCTGTTACCACCTTTTAAATTTCTGCCCATTGAATTTTTTCTGGTCTTTCCGAATGATTACCACCTGCATTTGTAACCGGCGCACCGGTTACGTTCACAGGAGGAGTCGTACCAGAGTTCGTCATCCTGATATATCACACATAAACAGTTAAATAAACTGTAACAATCCGGTATCCAAGAAATTCAATCGTGATTTCTATAACCTTGTACCGGATCTGCTTCAAAGAAAACTCAACATTGGTTTCAGTGAATCAAATAGATCAGTTTGATAGAAACTCAATCTTGATTTCAAAATAAACTGATATGAACAACTGCTTTTAAAAAATCGTTATAGATCTGTAATTCTTTGTAAGTTAAAAATCTGTTTAATTAAAACAGATTTCTAAAGAAACTCAATCTTGGTTTTGACACAAAAACAGTTTATAAAATCTGTTAATAATATCATCCGATTTTAAGAAAGTGTTTTTTTTTAATTCTGTAACACAGAATCTGTTTTAAGATTGTAGGGAAACATGTATACGTTTATTAAAATAAAATCAGATTATAATTAATAATTAATTAACAGAAAGAAAATGGCAGAAAATAAAACAGTGACAGAATTAGGGTAGAAGCAGAAGCATCTCTATGAGCTGATAATTAAAAAGCAGTAAAAGATCGTGGAACGAGGCACGTGTTGGACACGCTTCCCTTAAAACAGATTCGCCGTCTGTCTCCCAGGGTACAACGTTCAAAGCTGTTGTACAGCCGGACTTGACATACCTGCCTGAAATATCACGGAAAACTGAGTGCTTCTGATCGAAAAGACTGCTGGAAAACTTGTTAATGAAGCTTTTCTCTTTTGTGTGTTTTTGGTTGTTCGTCTATCTGGAATGGTTGAGATTGCCATCTATTTATACACATTCATATGTAACATACGGTGTAATGGTGCAATCAATATGGTTAATGACCCATTAATTTTCTGTTATAAACATTTGAGTCAAATAATAACCGCCAATTAAATTGTCAATTAATGACCAATTAATTTACAGTTATAAACCTTTGAGTCAAATAATAACCGTCAATTAAATTGTCAATTAATGACCCATTAATTTACAGCTATAAACCTTTGAAACAAATAATAACCAATTCAATTGTCAGTTTCCAAACAAAACTCATAACTGACATTTAACCATTTTTTCTTCATTCCAAATATCTTATTTGAGACTCGATATCTCATTCACACTAACTCTATTTTGGACATATACTGGCTCGACCTTGCCTTACATTTAATAATTATATTTACTAATAATTATTTATGTCCAAATTTAGTGAAAACATATTTTTCACTAAAAAATTTCCAACAGTTGTTGTTTAAATTTGAACTTCAAGATTTCAAACATTTCCCGCCAATATGTATAATTGCAGCTTGTTGAATTTGACAAACTATTATTGAAACCGTGTATGTATTTTTCCAGAAGATTTTGTGTACTCCACATTTCCTAAATTAAGTCTTTATGTATTTACGAGTCAAGCCCATACAATGTATATGTATTACTCCACCAAAAATTAGTTTTCAACATTCCCTATGCAACATTTCCATACATAATTATTCTTCAACATTTCCTTTAATAATTTCAACTTTCAAAATTCCTACATTTTTAAGAATGGGTGATAAATTCTTTATAATGTAGTATAGATAAAACTGCAAAATAAAAAAAAAACATATAAAGTTTGCTAAGTTAAAAGTAGTAAAGCACAAAAAATATCTAACCTATAAAAAATTGTCTTGTCTAGTTAATAAAGTGGATAAAGCGGCTAGAAAAAATCTAAAACACAAAAACTATATTTTTGACAAGTAAAAAGTAGTAAAAGGCAAAAGATGCGGAACAAAAACATAAGGTTTCCTAAGCTTTATAACTTAGATAAATAGTTCTCAATGGCTTAGATGGTTAATTTTTATTCTTGAGTTAGTCCTTAACACATTTTTTTTGGGACTTGTATGCTTGGTATGTCAAGAATTATTATATCCCAAGTATCCACCGTTGGAAGTCTATCACCTCATAACCAAGTATCTCATGTGGTTCCATATAACCTTTTGCTAGTATAGAGTTGGTCATGATCTGACTTCTATTTTGAAGGAAATGCATGTATAACAAGGTTATTTTATCAACAACCCTAGTAAGGTTACCTTACATGGATCGAGAATGGGTTGACATACCCACCATTCTCGGCGGGTTTAGACTGTCAGTAAGTTTATGAGTCTAGTTCCCGTATTTATGATCACACACACACTAACCAAACATGTATTTGCTAATCCAAACACCCCTAAGTTTATGGGTTTGATTCCCATATTTAATGATCAAAGACACTAACCAAACATGTATATAGTATTGAAAGTCATTTCCCCATTCGTATATCCGCAAACCAAACACCCACTAAAACCTTGTAAAAATTATGTCAAAGGTGCCCGTGGTGCAAGTGACCACATTGAAACAAAAATCAGATACCTGCGACTGATCCAGTCTTCACTATGATAGCATGATATAACAGTTCTAAATCAAGTCAGACGCACGTCATTAGACACATAAGATGCCCAATACTCTTTGAGTATTCAAAATGGGCAACACCTTTAGATTAAAAGATGTCATTGAATTCTAGCTAGGCCGGAACCCCCCACAGTGAACCTCTCAAGAATATTGTCCTTACAATGTTTTTGACTTAACACAAATCCATATTGGTTCACATCCAAGAACCATATCCAACAACTAATGAAGTTCATGTCAAATCTTGACTCCAACATACCATTAGTGGATTTGTTTATCTTCTTATCACTTCTAGTGATAATTATACCATCTATGTATAAACACAGGAGTACACATATACATCCATTAATTTCGAATCCACATTCTTACATGATATGGTGAAATTTGATGTCCTTGTTTTGGAGCTTTCCTTAAGTCATATAATGACTTAACAAGCCTACCCCCCCCCCCCCGCCCCCCCCCCCCCCCCCCCCCACCCCCCCCCCCCCCCCCCCCCCCCCCCCCCCCCCCCCCCCCCCCACCCCCACCCCCCCCCCCCCCCCCCCCCCCACAGCCCCCCCCCCATACAAACTTGCCTCTCCTAATATAGGAGCTATGAAACCCTGTGGTTGGTTCATATATATTTTTTCTTCTAAATCTCCGTTTAGAAATGTCGGTTTCACATCCATTAGGTGAACTTCCAAATTCCTTAATGCGGCAATAGCAAGTACCATTCCAGTCGAGGTTATTCGCGTAACAAGAGAATGAGTATCAAAGTAATCTAGACCTTCGTGTTGTCTAAATTATTTGATTACCAATCTTGCTTTGTGCTTGGCAATGGTGCCATCGGCTTTCATCTTCTTCTTGAAGATCCATTTATAGCCTAGTTGTTTACAACGGGAAAGTAAAACCACGAGCTTCCAAGTATGTTTTGTCTATTTCACTTTTATTGGCTTCTTTCCATTGAGCCATTCCGAGGAAGTTACCGTTTCTCGATAAGAAGTAGGTTCATTTCCTATCATAAAAGAAACAAAATCGGGTCCAAACGATTTCTCGACTTTTTGTCATTTTGCTTCTTCTAGGTTCAACCTCTTCTTCTTTTTTTTTTTTTTTTTTTTTTTTTTTTTTTTTTTTTTTTTTTTTTTTTTTTTTCTTTTTTTTTTTTTTTTGTTTATTTGGGTTGATCTTATCTCTCATCTTGGAGATCATTATCATCCCGTTGTCTCTGATCTTGGACAACTTCATCATTATTCTAGATGATCTTCCAATTTCCTTTGTGAACAAGGAAATATATTTTCAAAGAAGGAAGTACTTCTTTATTCCATTATCATATCCTTGTGTATATCCACAAATACAAAGAAACCATAAGCACTACTGTTATGAGCATATACTAAAAACATGCAATTCACAGTTTTAGGTAAAATCTCTTGAACCTTGGGGTTCAATACAGATATCTTAGCTAGATACCCCCCACAGTTGTAAATACTTATAAGATAGTTTTCTTCTCACCCATATACTTCATAAAATTATCTTACTTTCTTTACAAAGGATATCTAAAAGATAAGTAGCCGATATAACCGCTTTCCCCCACATGCCATGGCTTAAACCAGGACTTACGAACATGTCATTAACCATATCTTCTAAGGCACGATTCTTTTCTATACCGAGAGCAATATATTTGTCTCTTATTTTAAGTTTAACACATAAATTTAGAAATGGAGACACAAATTCACCTCCGATATGACTTCGAACCACCTTGTATCCGATAATATGTTTCTCAACTTATTTATATAGAACAATCTTGTTTATATCTTTTCTCTCAAGTAAGTGTACATAGCAATATTTTGTACTACCATCAGCAAATATGATGAAGTACTCGCTATTCGCTACCTTAGTAGGTATCAATTCCAATTCACATAAAACCATGTGAATCCTATCAAGGGTTCGGTTATTTCCGTTCAACCGAGAGAAAAAACAATCTTGTCAATTTGGCTTCAACACAAGTTTTAATTTGTAGTCCGTGTCAATACAAAAATGGGTATCCAATTTGGTTTAATTAGGCAACATATTGAGTTATAATTTAAAATATGTCTGAGTCAGCCATGCCATACGTTTAAAGAATCAAATAAGTTAAATTCACACTCATTTTACTAAAATGACCATTAGAAAATATGTTTAGCTTAAACATTTAAAGGTGTAACCCCATATAGACTCAAATTATGTTATTCGTTAACTCAATTTTGATTCAAACACAGAATGAAAGCCAAATTTCACTAAGCAACCATCCGGACACAAGATTACTACGAACCTCCGGCACGTACAACGCATTGGTTAACTTAGACTCTTTTCCAGATGTGAATCACATCTCCTTTTCCCTTGATATTAGCAGTTGGAGAGTTGCCCAAATTCAATCTCTCCATTCTCAGCTGCATTGAAAGAGATAATCAAACTCTTATCACCATATACATGACATGATACCGAAGTGCTAATCCACCATTACCTAAGGTCAGATTCCCTCACGGCCTCAGTTTTTATGTCATTTAGACCATATAATGTATAGTTATGGCACATAAGGTTTCTGAATGCTTCAAAGCATCTACCGTACACGTAACTCGAGTATCGGTCACCAAATATATTATTAATACGAGGTCCCATGATTAGTTTAAAACTAATTTGGTACTATTAACAACGTGCTCAATCACATAGTGTTTCTTAACAAAACTGATTTTAATCGACTTTTGTTTAAAACACTAATGTTTTGTAAGATCCGTTATACAAAACCACTTTAAAGGAAGTCTTTCGACTAAACAATTAAACAATATCGCCTATTACATAATGTTTTTAACAAAAAAAACGCATATGTAATATGATGTTGTCAATTTTCATTAAGAAGATCTTAATAGATATGTTTCACATGATCTATTTCTACAATGAAACTCAACAAGGTTTCAGTAGATCCACTATTCTAAAGAAACTCAACAAGGTTTCTATAGAACTTTGTACCAACATCCTCTTTTTTGTACTTGCGTTCCAATGACTCTCATAATTCTTTGGCAGTCGTGGTCTTGCAGTACACGTTGTACAAAGAGTCCACCAGACCATTCAGAACATAGTTGTGACACAAGAAGTCAGAATGTTTCCATGCTTCCACAGCCTGTGCATTAGAAAGTTTACCTTCCTTAGGAGGTTCCACCTGAGGTGCAGTCTCATTTAAGAACCGCGCAAGGTTCAAAGTTATGAGATAGAAGAACATCTTCTGTTACCACCTCTTAAATTTCTGCCCATTGAATTTTTTTTGGTCTTTCCAAATGATTACCACCTGCATTTGTAACCGGCGCACCGGTTACGTTCACAGGAGGAGTCGTACCAGAGTTCGTCATCCTGATATATCACACATAAACAGTTAAATAAACTGTAACAATCCGGTATCCAAGAAATTCAATCGTGATTTCTATAACCTTGTACCGGATCTGCTTCAAAGAAAACTCAACATTGGTTTCAGTGAATCAAATAGATCAGTTTGATAGAAACTCAATCTTGATTTCAAAATAAACTGATATGAACAACTGCTTTTAAAAAATCGTTATAGATCTGTAATTCTTTGTAAGTTAAAAATCTGTTTAATTAAAACAGATTTCTAAAGAAACTCAATCTTGGTTTTGACAAAAAACAGTTTATAAAATCTGTTAATAATATTTAATCCGATTTTAAGAAAGTGTTTATAATTCTGTTAAACAGAATCTGTTTTAAGAGTGTAGGGAAACATGTACACTTTTATTAAAATAAAATCAGATTATAATTAATAATAATTAACAGAAAGTAAATGGCAGAAAATAAACAGACAGAATAGGGTAGAAGCAGAAGACATACACTATGAACGATAATTAAAGAAAGCAGTAAAAGGTTGTGAATGAGGCACGTGTTGGACACGCTTCCCTTAAAACAGATTCACCGTCTGTCTCCCAGGATACAACGTTCAAAGCTATTGTACAGCCGGACTTGACATACCTGCCTGAAATATCACGGAAAACTGAGTGCTTCTGATCGAAAAGACTGCTGGAAAACTTGTTAATGAAGCTTTTCTCTTTTGTGTGTTTTTGGTTGTTCGTCTATATGGAATGGTTGAGATTGCCATCTATTTATACACATTCATATGTAACATACGGTGTAATGGTGCAATCAATATGGTTAATGACCCATTAATTTTCTGTTATAAACATTTGAGTCAAATAATAACCGCCAATTAATGACCAATTAATTTACAGTTATAAACCTTTGAGTCAAATAATAACCGTCAATTAAATTGTCAATTAATGACCCATTAATTTACAGCTATAAACCTTTGAAACAAATAATAACCAATTCAATTGTCAGTTTCCAAACAAAACTCATAACTGACATTTAACCATTTTTTCTTCATTCCAAATATCTTATTTGAGACTCGATATCTCATTCACACTAACTCTATTTTGGACATATACTGGCTCGACCTTGCCTTACATTTAATAATTATATTTACTAATAATTATTTATGTCCAAATTTAGTGAAAACATATTTTTCACTAAAAAATTTCCAACAGTTGTTGTTTAAATTTGAACTTCAAGATTTCAAACATTTCCCGCCAATATGTATAATTGCAGCTTGTTGAATTTGACAAACTATTATTGAAACCGTGTATGTATTTTTCCAGAAGATTTTGTGTACTCCACATTTCCTAAATTAAGTCTTTATGTATTTACGAGTCAAGCCCATACAATGTATATGTATTACTCCACCAAAAATTAGTTTTCAACATTCCCTATGCAACATTTCCATACATAATTATTCTTCAACATTTCCTTTAATAATTTCAACTTTCAAAATTCCTACATTTTTAAGAATGGGTGATAAATTCTTTATAACGTTAGTATAGATAAAACTGCAAAATAAAAAAAAAACATATAAAGTTTGCTAAGTTAAAAGTAGTAAAGCACAAAAAATATCTAACCTATAAAAAATTGTCTTGTCTAGTTAATAAAGTGGATAAAGCGGCTAGAAAAAATCTAAAACACAAAAACTATATTTTTGACAAGTAAAAAGTAGTAAAAGGCAAAAGATGCGGAACAAAAACATAAGGTTTCCTAAGCTTTATAACTTAGATAAATAGTTCTCAATGGCGGTTCCTGTCAAATCCTGGTAAGAAGCATTGGGAAGCTGTTAAATGGATATTTCGATATCTGCGAGGTACTTCCAAATTGGGTATCACATTTGGAAATGGGAAACCCATGCTTGTTGGTTACACAGACTCAGATTTGGCTGGAAATAAGGACAACATGAAGTCCACTTCTGGATATTTGATGACCTTTGCAGGGGGAGCTGTTTCATGGCAATCAAGATTGCAAAAGTGTGTGGCCTTGTCTACAACAGAGGCTGAGTATGTGGCAGCAACGGAAGCGTGCAAAGAACTATTGTGGTTGAAAAGGTTTTTGCAAGAACTTGGTTTCAAGCAACAACGTTATGCGGTTCTTTGTGACAATCAAAGTACTATTCACCTTGCTAAGAATTCGATGTTTCATAAAAGAACAAAACATATTGATATCCGGTATCATTGGATTAGAGATGCCATTGAAGATGGTATGTTTGAACTTAATAAAGTTCATACGGATGATAATGCTTCCGATATGTTGACGAAGGCTGTAGCAAGAGAAAAGTTGAAGATCTGTTGCTCGTTCGCCGGGATGGCGAACTCATCCTCATAGACAGAAAATGGGGGAGATTTGTTGGGTATTTTCTTAGTCCATGAGGATTAAGAGCCCAACACATTGGGGCCCATCTTGGGTCCATTTAGTCCTTATTTAGGGCATCCTTATGCTCATTATAAAGTGTGAAAAAACAAGAGAGAAGAGAGAAAGAAAAGAAAAAAAAGAAGAAGATTTTCAGAGTTCTTATCACCCAAAACCCAGCAGCAGTGTTTCGTCGATCCCCAGAGTTTGCACCGTCGGATCGTCACGATTTTTGGACTGAAGCTTCCTTGCATATAAAGGAAGGTTTTTACAGTTGGGATCTTGATTTTGAGGCCTGGAAGTTCTGTTTCTTACCCGGGCAGATTGCAAGTTGTTTGGTGATATTCTTCCTTTCTAGTTCTTTGTTTGTTGCCATATATCTTGATATTGATTCCAAGATTATGATGATTGTTGTATGCCTCTAGTGTTATCTAGAGAAGACTTTGTGTACCTCTCTTGCTTGATAGTGGATTTAAGCGGCACTAGGTGTCCCGTGGTTTTTACCCACTTTGGGGTTTTCCACGCTAAAAGCTTGGTGTTCTTGGTGTGTGTTTGATTATCTTTAATACCTGCTGATTTGGTTGATTTGATATTGTTTGGGGGCTGGTTAGAGTTTCTTTTAGTTTGCCTTATTTGTTTACTTCCTTATAGGTTCATACGGGTTTGGGTAACGAAGGTTTTGCTTCCGCATTTGTGTTTATACCGTTATGACCCATTGCACTTTACCCGTCATAAACCAGGTCTTTTAAGAATCTGTGGGTCAGATTTTGAAAAAATTTTCTTTAATAGTTAATGTACTTAGATGGAGGCTATTGCTTCTTCGACTTCTTCTGGTACTTGTCCCACATACACAACTTCTGAAATTAATCTCCAATCTATATTATTAAAGATTGTCTATATATCTATCTATCTATCTTCCTCTTGTGTTTGTAGTGGCAATTGTTATCTTTTCCTCCGTAAACGGTTGAGTGGCTGCCGGTTCAGCAAGGTGGCTATGTAATCTTGAAACACTTCCCTTGCTACCTCTCTTGGCATTCGGTCCCAACTCTTCTACTCACATCTGTTTGAACAGCATTTACGTACTCCCCCAATGTTATCTAATAGCTCATTCACATTATGGATTCTAATCCACAAGATTCTCCTTCAGGTCATTATAAGAGTATTATAGACGTGAACCTCGTGGTCAGACAATATCACTGAATCGTGGGGATGTATGGTTGCAGCACATGTACCAAAATGAAATGTTCCTTCTACTAATATTTCCATGGTTGAACGCCCAGAGCTAGAGGCTTTAGAATTTTTAAAGGTTTTCAAGCGCTAGACTTATATGTATTTCCCGATAACCTCTCTCTAAGACCTCTAATCCATTTTCATTGTGAATTGTTTGTCATATAGGACCTTGCTCATAATATAGACCAACAGTCTTCCTTGTTTTATACTACATCTTTTAGCATGTCATAGATCAGTTAAGTGTACTATATGTATACATGGGTAATATATTTAATCCAGTGCTAATAAGCAACTGTCATATATGAAGTTTGTCCAAGTTTTTCACTTATAAGAGATCTATCTACACTGTCTTTAAGACTTTCATTACCTATGTGACTCTGGTAAAAATAAATATCATAGTCGGTAGATGTAAGCGGATTTCTGAAAACATGTAAAGACCATAGAAAGAGGGAGAGAGATTACTCAGAAGCGGTGTCAAGAAATCTGTCAAGATCATCAGCAGCACCAGCAGAGCCACCCAGTTTAGCCTCTTCCATCTTTTCAATCTCTTTAACCCATAAACCAGCATGAACCCTTTGTTTCATAACCCTATAATCCCGCTTAACGTTTTCCAAACTGTACAATGATTTTCTGTCTTCTTTTAACTTCATCAACATTTCTTCTTCATCATCTCTTTTTCTCTTACTAGTCCCAGTCTTTTTCCTCCTTTGCTCCCAATTATCGGCTATGTCTTCCATAAACGCCTTTGTATCTGGATCTAGAACCTCTTCCTCCTTTGGTGGTGAGTCTGAGATGTAGAAATTGACGTCTGTCTCCCATGGTGCTTGATTTTTGGCTGATAGATCTTCAGATAGCCATGCTGTCTCCCAGGCGTCGTTCCATTCATCTCTACCAACAGTGGCCTTGATTGATAGGCATCGGGGACAAGTTGTTGTAGTGGAGTTGCTTTTGACGAAATAATACACAGTACGACCTATATCCACCACCATATATAAGAAGTTGATAGTCCATAAATAAAATAACATCAGCGTGAATGAGTCATAAGTCAAAACCATGAGTAACAAACACTAAGTATCCATAATATCCCTGCAAGCAATTGCACATTATCCCCGACATTAAGACGTCTATGACATCATAGGCATCTTTCCAGGCAGCAACACCACATTCTTATTCATAAACAGCGGCATGATCACTTTTTCGCTCAACTGCTCCTTTATCTCGTCACTGTCAAACACGTGCAACTGACAAATATTTTCTAAATTTGTAAGTCTTGAATACTCTTGTTCATATGTAATTTATTATAAAATTGTTTTATATACACTCGCAATGTATTTGTGTTTTATCATTACAAATTAACAAATGTTAGCTTATTATATTTTTTCCTCCCCCTTTCTTTATATATTTTTTTCTTTACAGTTTATATTATTCTGGTGAAGTTTGGGCTAACCCAGCAGGCAGGCGTATGGACTCATAAATCTAATTAGCCCAACAACCATCAAAACGTTACGAACCAAACATCACCAAATTCACTTGCCAATGAAATGAATCAATCAAAATTTGAAATGTTTCATTTACAATAACAATCTGACACGAGAATCCTATTTATAGAATTTTTGATAATTAAGCACAAGAATTTACGAACTCAGAGTGATTTGTTAAAGGTATTAATAAATTCCATATTTTCTAGGGCTCATATGTTTGTTTATCATTTATGGAATGTTATGGATCAAGTTTAAGTTTAAGTCAGTGATAGTATGCTGACGTGGCGGTATGGCCATGCTAATAATTGATTTTGAAGCGTTCTGAAACTAGGGGTGTTTGTTGCCGCTTGTATAGCCGGCTTATGGCTTATTTCGTTTTCGGCATAAGCTCACTTTATGTGGCTTATTTTTTTCAGCTTGTATTAGTTTATTATGTCATAATGAACTTATATAAGCCGGGAAGTTTCAAAATAAGCCACATAAAGTGACCTTATGACATAAGCCTAAGACCAAATAAGCCATAAGCCGGCTATAAAATCAGAACAAACACCCCCGTAGTACGTAGTTATAGATGAAATGTGGCTGATGTGTTTTAGGTTTATGTCTAAGTTCAAGTAAAAGTGAATGTTACGACTTATGTGTCGAAAGTGAAGCATTAAGTTAGTTGGATACTACATACTAGTTATTGCTTTTGAATAACATGGTATGTCGCTTTGCGAAAACTCTTTAACGCGTCCAGGAAGTGTGACTTATATAGCTAATGTGTTTAAGGTTTGAGTTAAAGTGAAGGATGGCGTTTACGATATGCAGTTTGTAACGACTAGATTCTTTCAAAATTTTAGGCTTTTGAGCTTATTGAAAATGTGATAAGCCAATGTTTGTCTAAGCTTATTTGTTAAAATAAGCTCAAAGCCCATCAATTAAGTGGAGACAAACACTAGCTTATGAGCTTAGGGGGTGTTTGTTTAACCGTATTTGGTAGGCTTATTGAACTTCTAAAAAGCTGATAAACCAAAGAGTTGAGCTTATAAGCTTTTCAAAAGTTTAATAAGCCAATAAGCTCATAAGCATGCTAAATAATCTTAAAAATTAAATTGAAAATAAGTTAATAAATATAAGCCGGTCAAATAAGCTTAGTCAGAAGTATGTTTCTACGAAGCGTATGTTGGCTACGAGCTATGAATCTACGAAGAATGTGATTTCTTCTACCTTCATCTCTTTTGAAATGCCGAATCTGGCTATGACGGCTTCAATTCAGCTTCATTGTTGGTTGCTCTAAACTCGAACTTCAAAGCGTATGTGAATTCCGTGCCTTCTGGACTTACTACCATCAATCTGGAGTCGGAGCCATCACCGCTTGATGCTCCATCTGTATATAGTTTCCATCTTGTAGTTTGCTCCGCCTGTTGTTTCTCTTGAAGGTCCGTTTCTTCGTCTTCTTCTTTGGTTTCTGCCAAGAAGTCTGCGAGGATATGGGCCTTAACTGTGTTTCTGAGTTTGAACTCGATTTCGTATTCTCCCAGCAATATGGCCCATCTGGCTACCCTTTCTGATTTTTCGGGTTTTGACAACAAGAGTATTATTGGTTTGTTCGTCAATACAGTTATGTTGTGTTCTTGAAAGTATCTTTTTAGTCTTCTTGCGGCATGAATTAAGGCTAACACTAGCTTTTCCATAATTGGGTAATTAAGTTCAGCCCCCCTGCAGTACTCTACTTACAAAGTATATGGGTTTCTGATCCTTCCCTCTTTCTGCCATCAATATTGCACTTATACATTCTTTTGAGGCTGCTAAATAAACGATCAAATTTTCTCCTGCTTTAGGTGCCACGAGGGTGGGTAGCTTTTCTATGTATCTTTTCATTTCTTTAAAGGCCTTGTCTCCTTCTCTTGTCCATGTGAAGTCCTTCTTATCGAGACAACCCTTTAATGTTTTGAAGAAGGGTAAGGATTTCTCTACACTTTTGGATAGGAAAGTGTTGAGAGCTGCGAGTTTTCTATTAAGGCTCTGCACCTCTTTTATGGTATTTGGTATTTTGAGGCTTATCAAGGCTTGGATTATTGTTGGATTGGCTTTAATGCCTTGTTTTAACACTACGTGCCCTAGGAATTGGACTTCTTCCATCCCAAAAGAGTATTTCTTTGGGTTAAGTTTCATATTTATCTTTCAAAACCTTTCAAAGGTCTCTTGTATGTCTGCCATCATGTATATTTCAACCATGCTCTTTATTACCATGTCGTCTACGTAGGCTCTCATGTTTCTCCCAATCTGGCTCTCAAAGACTTTATCTACTAACCTCTTGTAGGTGGCACCTGCGTTCTTTAGCCCGAAAGGCATCTTCTGGTAGCAGTATACCCCCTGCGGGGCGTGGAAAGCTGTTTTGTGTTTGTCTTCTTTTGCCATTTGTATTTGGTGATAACCTTTATATGCGTCTAAAAAACACTTTAGTTTAAAGTCAGAAAGCGAGTCCACCTTCCAGTCTATCTCTGGTAACGAGTAGCAATCTTTTGAGCAGGCTTTGTTAATATCCGTAAAGTCAACGCACATCCTCCAGGCTCCGTCTGTATTTTTTACCATTGCAGTGTTGGCCACCCACGTTTGGTATCTTTTTTCTCTTAAGATTCTTGCTTTCCTTAGTTCTTCCACTTCTTTTGATGCTGCTGCGACCCTCTTCGGGGCCATCCTCCTTTTCTTTTATTGCACCGGCATGATAGTCTTATCTTCGTTCAGCTTGTGCTCAGTGACAAAGTTTGTTCCTCCTACTTTTAGGGTTCGAGGGATTCCTGTCATGTTCGAGTATTGCCAGGCGAATACGTCGGCATTATCTTTGAGCAACTTAATCAACTCTTGCTTGGCTTTGGAGGGTAGTTGTCTTCCGATGGTTACTGTTTGTTTCGAGTACTTCGGGTTAATTATAATTTTTTCCTATGGGTTAAAATACCCGAAAACTTAGAGCAGGGCTTTAGGGGGTGTTTCTTTCAGTCTTTTTACTAACTCGCATCTTCTTATATCTTGATATTCTTACATAATGACCCTCGGTCCGGCTTTTGACTGATATCATACTACGAAGTGCATCGTGAAGGGAATCATCCCTAATCCTACGATTGCCGTTCTTCCAAGAAGCATGTTGTTAGGGGAGTCAGAGCACACTATCAGGAAAGTGATTTGCTCACTCCTGTGATGCGAAGCTTCTCCTATCGTTACCAAAAGACTAATTTCTCCCAACGGGCTAACTTATTCGCCGAAGAACCCAAACAGTGTTGTGTATACGTCTTTCATTCTTTCTCTAATCTCTTTTCTTAGCTTTAGGAAGCAGTGTTTGTATATTATGTCACAAGTTGCTCCTCCGTCCAGTAGGACCCTCCCTACGTGTCTTCCATAAACTTGAACACTTATGAGGATGGGATCTACTTATGGGGCCCTATTGTGGATGGGTGGGAATATCATATCTTCAATACTCATGATTTTTGGCAGTTTTTTCTTTTTTAAAGGGTTATTGACCACCCCTATCATGAGGATAGGTTTTTCTTTCCTTTTCGTGGCTGGTTCTGCTTTTACAGTCAGAGCTACCCACTCTCCGAGTTGAGTGGCCATTTTTTTAGGTTTCCCCTTCCTGATTCCCTTTATCAAATGAGCCAACTTCCCTGATTTTACGGCCTCCTCTACCTAGATTTTCAATTCTCTGTAGGCATTAGTGTCATGGCCGTAATCTTGGTAAAATTCACAATATTTGGATGTGTCTCTGATTTTGGATACCATCTTGGGTGGTTTTATGAAGTTCTTTACTATTTTTTCGGAGGCTAGTATTTCCTTAGGGGTTTTGTAGAGGTTTTGTAGTATTCTAGGTTTGGGATCCCTATAGGGGTTATACCTATCTCGCCTTTCTTTATTTTTCTTCCTGACCCTTTTGAGGGTCTCCCTTTTTGTAGTTTTTCCCATGCTTCATTATCCATGAAGGTAATGGGTCGGCCCTCGAAGGCTGTCTCTTCTGCTTGTAGCCAGGAGTCTACTTTGTCCATGAGTTCGTCGTAGCTTTTCGGAAGCTCTGTGGATATGAACTTGACCAAAGATTTTTTTTACCCCGTGCATAAAACCTGCTATCCTTTGGTTCTCATTGAGTTTGGAGATCTAGGCAGTTTCATTTGTGTATCAGGTGATGAAAGCTCGGACACTTTCTCCCTCCCTTCTTTTGATCCCATTGACAGCTAAATGTGATTTTGTTTGCTTTTTCTGTTGATTGAAATGAGTTCATAACCTCCTCTTCAAATCTTCGTAATTCAGAACCACTCCTTTTGGAAGGCTGTTCCACCAAACCCTTGCCGCGTCCTTTAGTATGTAGAGAACATGTGGCATGATACTGGCATCACCCATTTTTCCATCTTAGTTACCCCTTCGAAGGCGTGTATGAAATCATATGGGTTACCCTTCCCTTCATAATATCCTACGTATGGGGGGACCCTAAGACCGTCCGGAAGTTGAAATTCTTCAATCCATCTAATTAGTGGGGAGGGGCTTCCTTCATCGTTTCTATATCCTCCTTCGGGGCATCCAGTGTAGTACGTCACTCCTGGAGGGTACATTTGGTTAGGTGGATAGTAGTTGTACGCAGTGTACTCTTGATGTGAGGGATAAGAGCAGTTGGGGTTACTCCCGTTGTCGGAAGGGTGAACGTTATTTGGTAAATAAACGTTAGTTGGAATGTAAGTGCCATTCGGGGTGTATGCATTATTTGGAGGGTAAATGTTGTTCAAAGGGTAAACGTTACCTGGTGGGTAGACGATGTTCGAAACATAGGTATTACTTTGAGGGTATAGGTTATTTTGGGGGTAGACATTATTCGGAGGGTAGATGTTGTTTGGAGGATAAATGTTGTTCGGAGGGTAGACATTGTTTGGGGGATAAAAGTTATTTAGAGGGTAGACATTCATTGGAGGTTCTTCATTGATGACCATGGCTCCTTTTGGTGACAGTGCCATCTTCCTTCTTTCTGTCTCCCTTAGGTGGGAAGCTAGCAGCTGAGGTATGTTCCCCGTGATGGGTTCCCTCGTCGTGCTAGAGGGTTGCGACCGAATCCCTGGCGGTGCCTCCATATCTCTTTCTTCATCCACATCTTCACTCGAATAGTTCAACCGTGTCGCCACACATTGTAACCTTAATGCCCTCATTCTCCTTCTCATAAGGGTTTCTAATTGTGAGTAATTTGCCGTAACAAATGCTTCATCAACAGTCTGTGTTTCTGTATGCATAGGTGTTACGAAATGTGCTTGGTTATTTAGAGTGATATTTGAGGCTATATTTAAAGGTGTGATAAGCGAAGGTCTTTCTTCAACATCCCTCCTTCCCTCGTTGGTAGGTTCAACCTCTGGTGTTACGAGTGTTAGTGGTGTTGTATCGATTTCCATTACCATGATTCTGGATGTATGGAAGTATCAGATATTGGTAGGGTGAAAGGGAAGACCCTGCGAATTAATATTTGGCGGGTTCCACCGGGTGTGCCACTGATCATACAATAGATTGCAACTTCTTGATCAAAGCCTATTGTGTAGGTAATAAGCTTGGATACTTCTATGAATTGGTATGGATCTGCAATAAGACAAAAAGAAATCACTTGGGGTAGCACGGAGCGTAGGGGAGGACCCTACGAACAGGCTCTGGCGTGAGAATCAGTAATCATGGAAATGGTATATGTTTTAGAGAGAGAGAGTAGTATGTGTGTGTTATGACATACCTGATAATAGAATGAGGTACTATATATAGGCATGACTTAGGAATGACCTAGGTCACCTCTACATGTCTGATTCTGGTTGGCTGGAATGGAGCATGATCTCGTGAGCCAATTAGAGAACTGTTGTAACATCGTCACTTATAAAACGGCTGTCTTTTACCTCTTTACTACTGGTATAACTTTCTCCACTCTTTTCTTCAAAGCGTGGGATTGTGGCGGGAAGGGTGGTGGGTGGTTGTAGGGCTTTGATAGCATTTATGATTTCAGCAAATTGTCGATCCGCTTCAACCTTGTTTTTCTCAATCGTTGCTTGCAATAAAGCCCGTTGTTCCACTGCCTCTGAGTTGATTACAGCATGTTCGTTCTTAAACTGTTCTAGATTCGCCTTCAAATTAGTTACCTTCGTCATCATGAATCAACAATTCCTTGTTTTCTTTTTTTAAAACCCAAGAATCAAAACATGTGTGATACAATTTGATACGAACCGGATCGATAAAAGAGATACAAAGAAAAATAACGATAAATAAAGATAGGTGATCAACTTTCGAGAGGCCGATCTCTCTCCCTGATAAGAAAACACTAAACCATTAATAATATTCAACATTCAACATCATAACAATTACAATCCCAATACCATATTTATAATATAAGATGTCCTAGACTTGTTGACTAAGAAAATGTAATAAAGGAAACTACTAAATAGTTGACTAAGAAAATATAATAAAGGTAACTAATAAAATATTAATACAAAAACTAATAATTCAGTTTTCGAGCGAATAATTGCAGAAAGGTTGTGTGAACCGAGAAGGATTTTTCACAGTGGCGTTCTTGCGTGTGCAGGTAGTGACGGGTAAAGTGCAATAGGTCACAACGGTATAAACACAAATGCGGAAGCAAAACCTTCGTTTGACAGCACTTACCCAAACCCGTATGAACCTATGAGGAAGTAAACAAATAAGGAAAACTAAAAGCAACTCTAACCAGCCCCCAAACAATTATCAAATCAACCAAATCAGCAAGTAATAAAGATAATCAAACACACACCAAGAACACCAAGCTTTTAGCGTGGAAAACCCAAAAGTGGGTAAAAACCACGGGACACCTAGTGCCGCTTAAATCCACTATCAAGCAAGAGAGGTACACAAAGTTTTCTCTAGATAACACTAGAGGCATACAACAATCATCATAATCTTGGAATCAATATCAAGATATATGGCAACAAACAAAGAACTAGAAAGGAAGAATATCACCAAACAACTTGCAATCTGCCCGGGTAAGCAACAGAACTTCCAGGCCTCAAAATCAAGATCCTAACGGTCAAAACCTTCCTTTATATGCAAGGAAGCTTCAGTCCAAAAATCGTGACGATCCGACGGTGCAAACTCCGGGGATCGACGAAACACTGCTGCTGGGTTTTGGGTGATAAGAACTCCGAAAATCTTCTTCTTTTTTTCTTTTCTTACTCTCTTCTCTCTTGTTTTTTCACACTTTATAATGAGCATAAGGATGCCCTAAATAAGGACTAAATGGACCCAAGATGGGCCCCAATGTGTTGGGCTCTTAATCCTCATGGACTAAGAAAATACCCAACAAATCTCCCCCATTTTCTGTCTATGAGGATGAGTTCGCCATCCCGGCGAACGAGCAACAGATCTTCAACTTTTCTCTTGCTACAGCCTTCGTCAACATACCGGAAGCATTATCATCCGTATGAACTTTATTAAGTTCAAACATACCGTCTTCAATGGCATCTCTAATCCAATGATACCGGATATCAATATGTTTTGTTCTTTTATGAAACATCGAATTCTTAGCAAGGTGAATAGTACTTTGATTGTCACAAAGAACCGCATAACGTTGTTGCTTGAAACCAAGTTCTTGCAAAAACCTTTTCAACCACAATAGTTCTTTGCACGCTTCCGTTGCTGCCACATACTCAGCCTCTGTTGTAGACAAGGCCACACACTTTTGCAATCTTGATTGCCATGAAACAGCTCCCCCTGCAAAGGTCATCAAATATCCAGAAGTGGACTTCATGTTGTCCTTATTTCCAGCCAAATCTGAGTCTGTGTAACCAACAAGCATGGGTTTCCCATTTCCAAATGTGATACCCAATTTGGAAGTACCTCGCAGATATCGAAATATCCATTTAACAGCTTCCCAATGCTTCTTACCAGGATTTGACAGGAACCGACTGACAACACCAACCGCATGAGCTAAATCCGGCCTTGTACACACCATAGCATACATCAAGCTACCAACCGCTGAGGCATATGGAACTCTATCCATCTTTTCAATATTCTTCTTAGAAGAAGGACAATCCTTATCAGTAAGCTTAAAGTTGGGAGTTAGAGGGGAACTAACCACTTTAGCTTTATCCATGTTGAACCTGCGCATTGATATCATTTATGATTTTCAGCAAATTGTCGATACCGCTTCAACCTTATTTTTCTCAATCGCTCTTGCAACAAAGCCCCGTTGTTTCACTGCCATTCTGAGTTTGATTGCAGCATGTTCGTATCTTAAAACGTTCCAGATTCGCCTTCAAATTAGTTACCTTCGTCATCATGAATCAACAATTCCTTGTTTCTTTTTTTGAAACCCAAGAATCAAAACATGGTGATACAATTTGATACGAACCTGATCGATAAAAGAGATACAAAGAAAAATAACGATAAATAAAGAAAGTGATCAACTTCGAGAGCCAAAAGTAAAAAAAAATTTGTAAAAAATAAAAAAAAAGGAAAAATGGAGTGAAAAATTAAAAGAACGACTCGCTCCCTGATAAGAAAACATAAACCATTAATAATATATCAACATTCAACAACATAACACATACAATCCCAATACCCTATTTATAATATAATAGAATGTTTTTTCACCCCCCTCACCCCCCCCTAGACTTGTTGACTAAGAAAATGTAATAAAGGAAACTACTAAATAGTTGACTAAGAAAATATAATAAAGGTAACTAATAAAATATTAATACAAAAACTAATAATTCAGTTTTCGAGCGAATAATTGCAGAAAGTTGATTTAACCGAAAGGATTCTGCACTGTGGCGTTCTTGCTGTGCAATGTAGCACATTGGAGCTTCAAAGGCACGTAAGATGTTAACTCATTTTTACTTATTTTTGTATCTTAATATTTTGATTTATATTGAAAATTGAAATGAATCGATGAGTTTGGTTTTAAATTTTTTAATTTGCGGTTTTGAAACGTTAAATTGATTTGAAAGTGGTCACGTCAACCTTTTGTACGCTGAATGTAGACGTCTCGATTATACTAACCACTAACCCCTAACAGATGGTGTTTTTGTGAGGTCCAGCCCTAGATAGACTTCAAGCCTGTAAAGGGTGTATAGCACTTATGTAATCACTAGCAACTCAAAGAGAGACTCTAACACCATGAAACTATTGTTTACGCGGAATATAAAGCAACAGAGTATAAAGATAAAGAATTACTAAAAACAACGATCCTCTATGGATCTTTTCTATTGATAATGAAAGTGTTTTTCTAATGAATTAATCAGTTACATTCATCCAAGCTGTAGGTTTCTTAAATACACATGAAACCCTAACTAAAAGCTAAAGTGATAAGTGTTATCACTTCCTAGGATATCTCATGCATATCCCTATTACTAACTAACTTTTACTAACAACCCGAAGTAGTAAGCATAATACTACTAGGACTAATATAGTACTACCAGCAGGAATAACATTTGTACTGCCAGTACTAACTAACTATTATCCTTACCAGTAGGAACTACACTACCAGCAGGAACTTTTTACTTACCAGTAGGAACTACATACCTACTAGTAGTAACTATCTGTTACAAAATTCCTAACAATCCTCCCCTAAACTTGAATTTGACATACTTAACTTCAAGTTTCTAGATAGATCTGTCCTGAAAACACTAAGGGATTGAACAGCAACATCTTGTCATTGACTCCAAAAGCAACCTTCAAAAACTTTGAATCAGCAACAAGAAAATCAGCATCTAAATATGAACAGGATCACCACAGCTACATGAATGGGTTTGATAAGCCTTTACCAAGTAGCCATTCACTCTTGGTCTAGTCAGTCCATTGGCACCCAGAAAGGGTTAGATCCATGAAAAACTGAGACCATTTTCAACTCATTAGTACATGAAACATCGGCGAGTTGAGAGCCCTAATGATTTTTGGCAAACCATCACAGCCATCAACGGATTTGATTTAGTCTTTACCAAGATCGTGCACCCCCCCCACCCCCTTCCTTTGAACTAGCCACTTTTCCATCCAAAGATATGCAAGTGAAAACCATCCAGTTTGGGTAACACTGGCAACCAACAACGGATTTGAAATACCTTACCACATAGTACTTTGCTAGTGGCTAGACAGATTCTTGGGACCTAGAAAGGGGTACTCCCATGGTGGATTGCAAACCATCTCAACTTATTGGTACTCAAAACATCAGTCAGTTGAGGGACTCTATGATTTTAAGCAAATCATTAAAGCTATATCAATTCATTCTGGTCATAGACCTGGGAATTGAAACCATACCTCAATTGATTCTAGCCTAATGGCCTGGTAATTGAGAACCAAAATTCAATTAATTCTAGCCATAAAGGCCTGGCAATTGAGAACCATAGAGTGTTGCACCAAAAATCCAGTCCCAAAAGATTATACCAAAAACCAAGAGTTTTCAAAAGGCAAAAACTATGTACAACAAGCTGCACAAAATATAGAAGAAAACAGAAAAATAATAAGAGATATATAACAAACTTAACAATACCAGTCATGAACCTTAGGACGCCGGGAATCAGAAATTTGTTTCTTGAGAAAGGCAATCAACTGAACCGCAGTGGTAAGTTCATTACCCACTGTGTCGTGACAAATTTCCAGCTGATGATCAAGCATCCTTTCGATAAGGTTGACAGAGAGAGGATACTTCTTGTCAACAAACATATGTAGCACTAGCCCACTAACCGTCTCCAACACATGAATACCAGTATAAGAATATAGCTTCCAACTTTGAATGCTCCACGTGTTTTGGTTCTTCCAAACATCACTACCATCATTCACTTCAGGTGAATCTATCAAAACCTTAAGATCTCCCCAAAGAACAAGACCAACTCCCTCAGCTTTCTTATCCTGATAAAATGTCATCACTCGGCCATAAATGGTCATCAAGTCAGCTCGAGTAACCAAGTGAAGGATTTCCCTAAGACTTGTGAAGTATTTGCGAGAGTTGTCCTTCCTGTAGATGACATTGATCCAGCCGAACCCCATAGGCAATAACTCCCAGTCAACAACAGCATGCAAATTAACGGGTGTATCATCATCAGAAACAGAATCTGCATCAGAAGCATACTTAATGCACATTTTGTGTTCAGCTTCAGGATCTCCGTCTTCAATAGGAATGGTAGAGTGAGAAGGATGAACACCTTTTCGACCCAATCGCTTCTTCCTGGTACCAACCTTCTTGAATGAGGAACCAGTGTGTTGAGTTGTAGAGGCAGTGTTAGAAGGAACTTCAACATCCTCTATTGGAGCTTTCTGAGAAGGGACTTCCACAGATGGTTGTTGTGAATCAGCAGGAACATCAGACTTTGGAGCTTCAGTTGATTTTTAAGGGACCTCCTGATGTTTTGAGATTGTAAGTCTGCAGCAGCTGTTCTGATTTTGTCAAACTCAGTTTTGAGTTGATCATCAGAAAATGATTTCACATGCTTCATGGTCCATCCGGTGGTATAAATGGTTGAGCTTTGATTCTTCACAAAAGTTCGCATATAAGCCTTCTGTTGTGCATAGGTCATCGGCTTATTCAACTTGTCCTTAAACCTCTATCTCTTTCCAACTCAGCTTGCTCTTCTTCATACAATCTCCTAGCAGCTTCTTCCCCTAACCTGTCTTCCTCTCTTTGCCTAAATGTTCTTTCTCTGACTGGAGGGTCTTCTTCCATCAAAGGAGATTTACCTTTGTTGGAAGGATCAGCAGAAGGACCAGTAGTTACACCAGCAGGAACAACAGAACCACCAGCAAACTCATCAGTAGGAACAGAGGAACTAGGTGGAATTTTAGCTTCATGAGAACCACCAGTAGGAACAGCTGTAGCAGCTGCCTTAGCCAGCTTGAAAAGAGGATCCACATCTTGGTCAGCATCTTCGTCCTTGTCAGAATCAATTAGCACAAACTTCCTTTTTCTCCCTTTGAGCTTATCCTCTAACAATTTTACCTTCTTAACCAGCTTTCCTACTACCTCTTTGAACAGCAGCTTATGTGCGTTAAGATCAGATTCCTGAGTATTCACTTTCTGCACAAGAGTGGACACTAGAGAAGATAAAGCTGTTAGTGTATCAAGGTCCTCAGCACCTCCTGAGGTTGTACCTTCAGGTGGAGCTGGAGTGGACCTAGGAGGTGAGGTTTGAAAAGAACCTCTCATTGATTCGCCACATTTGTGGAAGTGAATTGGTCAGGAGCAGACTTATGAGGTCTTATAGAAGATGCAATGTTAGGGTCTGAAGAGTGACCCTGCTCATTCACTAGAGCACCATCAGGAGTAGTGGTTGGTGTAACACCCCCAAAATCAGGTCGCAGCGGAAAGGTAACATTGGGGTGCTACTTCAAAGTACAACAAACAAGATATAG
>BQNB010042359.1:0-46172 GCA_026074375.1 Tanacetum coccineum | reverse complement strand
TCGATTGCTTAATTTATCGTTGTATGCTTGTTTATGTTTATTAATTTATACTTGTTTACATGTTTATTAATTTATACTTGTTTACATGTTTATTCTCGATACATCTAGAATCTTAGGATCACAAATATTGTCCTTCTAAAATCATGCTAAGGATGCGCTTCTGGCTTAACTAGTTAACAGAAATTACCTTTGGTTTATTAAACATGTTGACTAGTAGGTGAATCTAGATAATTCAACAAATAATGTTCTGATTCCATTGGATAGTTGGACAAGTGGACTACTAGTGTATAAATTACCATTAAGCAATAAGTGGGTAAACTCTCTATGAGCTAGGGTGTAACAAGATCACCATTGCTTTAATCCCTAAGATAGATTATAATCAAGTAATAAGGATTCTTTATGCGGATGCTTTAATTGTGACAGAATTAATGTGTCTAGGTCTTAAGATGAAGTCCCACCTAAGTCTAAGAATGATATGCCTCTTCGAGATAAGTACTCATTGCACTGAATAAACAAACCAATGTTTTAATCGGATTAATGATGGCTAATATAATTTTCTATCATAAGGCTTGCCCGCTCTTTTATCTTATGTTAATTTTTTGCGTGGGTTAAAGTGTCTTGAATTGATTATAGTCACCACACAAACCCGTTAGAGTCTCTCAAGCTGAATACCCCCTTTTACCTGTTAGAATTAGGATTAGAACTAACATAGGATTAGCATAGGTTTGACTTAGATTAGAATTAACTTAGATTAGATAAACCAAAATATAAATAAATTGCTAGATTTAACCTCGCTTCAAGTGTTTGACACCCTACTTACCACGAATCTACCATCGACCAGGTACACTGCCCGTTAAAGTGTTGTTTTTAGTTAAGTCGACAAAATATAAATTTAAAACTTGAACTATCATAGATAAACACCACACAAGGACACATCAACCATTCATGTCGACTTTGACGAATTACCTTAGATGGCGTCAGATCACGTTAGTTTTGATCCCATTCCACAATGTCCGACAACGACACTTGAACAAGTCAGTTTAAGTCCCGGTCCTCATGCAGCTGAGACAGTAACAACGTCAAATGAGATAGATTTACTATTTAGTATGATGTTCGATGAATTACTCAATGTAACTACTCCAGTTGTGTCAAAGTCTTTCGCTGTAACTGCTGCCGATGCACCTAATCAACGTTAACAACAAAACACAACTCCATCTACTTCAACAGCCATTGCTGCAGATACACCTCCATTAAACATTCAAACAAACCTGAAACTACAAGTCAAGCACCAACTGTCACTACTACTGAGAACATTAATCAAGCAGAAACTCAAAAAGAAAATGCACAAGTTGATGACGATGAATTTATCAACATCTTTAGTACACCAGTACATGAATGAGGGGAGACATCTTCTCGATATGTTGATTCGTCAAACATACATACTTTCTATCAACGACATCCGTATGAACATCATTAGACAAAAGATCATCTGTTAGAACAAGTCATTGGAAATCCTTCTTAATTAATTAGAATAAGACGTCAGCTAGAAACAGATGGCGAGATGTGTATGTTCGCACTCATCGTGAGTCAAACAGAACCAAAGAACATCAAAGAAGCCATGGCTGATTTTGCATGGATTGAAGCGATGCAGGAAGAACTTCACCAGTTTGATCGATTAGATGTATGGGAATTAGTCAACAGACCACTCTACAAAAATGTCATTAACATGAAGTGTCTTTGGAAAAACAAACATGATGAGGAGAATACTGTAATTGGAAACAAAGCTCGTCTTATAGCTAAGGGATACATCTAGCAAGAAGGAATTGACTTCGAAGAGTCATTTGCTCTAGTCGCTCGATTGGAGGCTGTCTGGTTATTCATTGTGTATGCTACACACAAATCATTTCCAGTATACCAGATGGACATCAAGACAACATTTCTTAACGGTCCTCTGAAGGAAGAAGTGTATGTCAATCAGCCAGATGGATTCGTAGACCCACATCATCCTGACAAAGTCTACCATCTCAAGAAGGTATTATATGGACTCAAACAAGCTCTAAGAGCGTGGTATGATGAACTCTCCAACTTTCTAGTATTCAAAGGATTCCCTAAAGGTTCTATTGATCTAACTCTATTCATTACAAAAAAAGGGGAAGACATATTGCTTGTGCAAATTTACGTTGATGACATTATTTTTGGTTCTACAAACCCAAAACTTTCCAAAAACTATGAAAAACTAATGCACAGCAAGTTTGAAATGTCTATGATGGGGGAGCTAAAATCCTTTTTAGGAATTCAGATTCACCAATCCCCACATGGTATCTTTATAAACCAAGCTAAGTATACTTAAGAGATACTTAAAAAGCATGGTATGACCTCATGTGATAGCAATGGTACTCCAATGGCTACTAAACCCCTAGATGTTGATCTGAGTGGAACTCTTGTTGACCAAAGAAAATATCGTAGCATGGTCAGAGCACGCATGTACTTAACAGCAAGTAGACCGGATATTATACATGCAACATTTTATTGTGCTCGTTATCAAGCGAGACGAACTGAAAAGCACCTCAAGGAGGTTAAACGGATCTTTCGGTACCTTAAGAATACCATTAATATAGGACTCTGGTATCCAGAGGACATCGATTTTGAACTAACTACTTTTTTAGATTCAGATTACGTGGGCTGTCTCGATTCACGTAAGAGCACATCTGGTGGCATACAATTTCTAGGTGGAGATAAGTTAGTTAGCTGGTCATCCAAGAAGCAGGACTGCACTTCAATGTCTTCAGCAGAAGCCGAGTTTGTGTCTTTATCTGCGTGTTGCGCCTAAGTTCTATGGATAAGAACTTAGCTCACAGATTATAGCTTTCACTTTGATAAAATACCTATGTATTGTGACTCACAAGCAGCCATAGCAATCTCGTGCAATCCATTCCATCATTCCCGTACCAAGCATATTGATGTCAGATACCACCTCATAAAGGAATAGGTTAAAAAGGGTATAGTTGAATTATTCTTTGTCGGAATTGAATACCAGTTAGGTGACCTGTTTAGTAATGCCTTACCCAAAGATAGGTGTAAGTATCTCGTCAGATGACTTGGTTTGAGATGATTGACTCTAGAAGAACTGGAAGTTCTGGCAAACGAATCTGCTTGATTTATCAAACATCAGACTTGTAAATATTTTTGAAAAAGAAAATACAAAAATATAACATCAAGAAAATCAAATACAAAAAAAGAAAATCTAGAAAAAAATATAAAATCAAAAATTTTCAAAAATACCAAAAAGAATCTTCTCAACATGTCTCTTGGAATCGATAACATTTACGTACCTAGAAATGTCGATTAACATTGACACGAGTGTGTAAATGAAGTTCGGGAAAGAGTTTAAAAGTTTTTTAAACATGCCATTTCTAATTTTTTAAAGTGACTTATGTACATTTCAGTGCATAACTCGGACCTAATTGTAAGGAAATTGTGTCTTTAAAAGATAACTTATCCTATCAACGAGAAAGTCAAATTTCTCGGGTATTGGGCTCCTAGACAAAACATTTAAAAGTTTTGAGCTCATGACAATGGCTTACAATTACCTTAGAGTTTAACCCCGAACCCAAATGTTAGGGGAGTGTATGCTTCAGTACGCTTACTCTAAAAATAGAAGAGAAGTCTTCTATCATGGTTTTTAAAAACTGTTAAACACACTTTTTCAAAAAGAACTTTCAATGTCAAATTGTTTACAATATAATTTGTGGTATCATTCCATAATAAGTGGTATTTGTTAAAATTGTGTGTTCAACACTCCCTTTCTCAAATAAGTTTAAAAAAATTATGGTACTTACAATGTCATTTTATGTGGATCAATTTTAAGGGGGAGCTTTTAAAACTAAAGCCTTTTAATATTTTTTGGGTACATCTCATAAATGTCAATTTTATGTATCAAAAAACATCAAGTGAAATTAAAATCTAGTATATCAAATGTCAAGTCATAATCTACACTATTCACTAAGGCATCTCACTTCGTCTTCAACATATTTATGGTGTCATATCAGTTTTCCTTGTAATGTAAAGTTTTAAAAATCTTTGGTATCCCGCATATTGTTGAAGGGGAGTACTCAGAAAAATGTTCATAATTCATGCTAAGAAAACATTTTTCTCCCCATGAAACTTTTCATGTCAACAAATATTAATCAATTGGTATTTCAAATACTAAGAGATTTAATATTTTAAATAAGAGGAGAAAATGTGATTAAAATGTCATCAAAAATAATGTGATCTTTAAGACTCTAAGTGCACAACTTCTACCCACATGTGCGAAACAATTTTGAATATCGATGCACATGTAAAAGGGGAGTATTTCAAAATAAATGAAACTCTCGAAGTGTTAACACGTTTTGATTTTATCAAACACTTTGATTGATTTTCAAGGTTTTATGGTTTCGATCTCTGTACCCAACAACCAATTAACTCACAACGTCGATGAATTCATAAGGTAGTTAAGGTTAGGTATAAGTCCTATGATCCAACCAGAACTAGTTCTGGAGGGATCTACCCATGGACATTCCATAGTTAGACTAGAAGTCCTTAGGTAAGATTGGAGATGAATGCGAATAAGGGAATAATGCCAACTAAGGTTGAGCTAACACCGAAACAATCACAACAAGGTGTTAGTGATGACGTCTTGGTAAGCATTAAAGGGGTTGAAGAATTAAAAAGAAATGTATGGATAAAGGGTGAAGAGAAAGACACCCTCCACACAACTTAGGCAGAAACGGGGTCAATACATAATCTATCAAAATCACAAAGATGATTTTCGGTATTGAAGAAAGCCGTTATGGACCTAGTGATGCAATGCACAACCCTTCCCAGCCATTCGAGTTTCTCTCAAAAGAAACTTATCTCATTTGTTACGGAGATACACACATTATCTATTGACATCTCACTCCGAGACTATTGATATTGAATAGGTAGCATTCAGCTCCAGCCTCCGATTACTAAAACCAAAGTACACAAATCGAGTCTAGATCCAAAAAAGATCAAATTAAAAATCTCATTAGGACACAATCCATGTAAATCACTTATTGTTCATCATAATATAACAATTGGTATCAAAGAGTTCTATGCATTTTCCTTGTGATCTTGCCAGAACATTCAGAGTAATGCTCTTTAGTATTCACAGTGACAAATGGAAATCCTTCCAATGTCATCATCAAACAGCACTGCGGTAGGTGACTTGCGAGATTCTATATGAATTGAGCTTGTGCTAACTGGATATCAATTTTGGTCCAGTAAATGAATTGATGACTTAATCAGAAAGATAGTAACTATCTAATTCACTCTTATCGTGTTGTATGTTTTGAGACGTTCCGATAATAAGAACAAGCAAGCATGGTGAATCTAATTCATTTATGTTAGAAGATCTTACGTTTTGAGTTGGAAACCCTATCAAGAGATTATTTGAATCTACCTGATCACAAGTATAGTATTTATATTATAAAATGGGGAACCGGTGGTTATCGCAACCTAAAATCGACGAATGACAAAGACATTTCGTCCATATCTACTGTTTATTACCAACATTCAAATGCAGGTACAAACTTCGGTGTTGCAGCCCCATTCCAGCTAAGTCGGATTCATTGACACATGATCATACATAAGCTTTCAAATTTAATCATTCAGTTTCAAAAAGAGCTTCAAGGTCAAATAAAGAAAAGTTTATTGGGGAAGATTGTGAGTCTTATGTTTATATAAGTCAAACAATAATGAAATCAATATGATCATGTCGGTTAAGAGCACAAGTTGATCAAGAAAGTGAAATCAAGATGATTCAAGACAAAGAGATGATGCAAGATTAAGATCTCAAGAACTCAAAGTCAAAAGACAAAGGCTCAAGATCAAGATCATAATAGCATGAATGAACAAAGCAATTACAAACAAGAAAAGATGAAGACAAGACCAAAGAAGATAAATCTTAAAAGTGATATCTTCAACATTAGGAGAGATATAGTCAAATCAAGAACGTCAACATTAGGGAGATCATAGAAGCCGACCTCAACATTGGGGGAGATTGTTAGCCTTATTTGTAACACCCCCAAATTGGGTCGCAGCGGAATAAGGGTCCGGGGTGTGTTACTTCTCAGATCAATAACACAAGATAGGGTATAACAGGCTTGGACGTTAAGCTAATATTGTCCATGTTTCGGGCTAAATCCCAACACAAGCTAAGCCTGGCCCATGAGAAAGTCCATACGCCTATGTCTAGGGTATGTGACTATAAATACAACCCTCTCCACACATTGAGACGGTGTTGGTTTCCATTTCTTACACTTTCATGTATGTGTAACCTCCCACCTCACTTTCTCTCTCTAATATAATCTTTCCATTTCCTTTATACTTTTCTCTCTTTTCTTCTTTTACTTATTTTGTGTATCATGAGCTTATTGGTTAGCTTATTTTGTTGTGATATGGATTAGAGTATTTGGGATATTAGTCTCCTTTTACAAGAACCAAGTGGGAGCATCTGTTTTTGGAGAAAGTCTCTTCTTACATAAGCTTCTAAATGCACTAACGAATGACATAATGAATGTTGAGATGTAGTTTCATGAAAGAAAATCAATTTTGGAATTTGATTGATCTTTCACCAATCAGTAAGACTGAGAGGTTAAATCGGTTCTTCTAGGAGAAGACTAATATGGACACAAATGTACACACAATTAAACACACGTATTGTGGTAAGGGTTTTACTTATATTCAAGCGATTGACTATAATTAAAGCTTCTTTTCCTTGCAAGCGTTAAATGAGTAAAGATATTACTACCATACTTGATTTCATGAACATGAAATATGGTAATTGGATGTCAAAACTCCTTCTTGAATGATTACCTTTACGAGGATGTTGTGTAATCATAAGGGTTTATGAACCCAAATAATATTTAGAAAGTGTCCAAGCTATATATATCCAAGTGTGGATTTGAGCATGCATATAGGAGCTGGAATCTTAAATTTAAATCAATAATTTGATTTTGTTTGAAACAAAGATAACTCCCGAGTACATTTTAAAGCTAGTTAGAGAATTATATTTTGTCTTTCTTATATCTCATATGTTGTTAACATATTGGAAATAGTATTTCACCCAAGCTAGATGTTAATTGTCTTTCTTATATCTCATATGCTGTTAACATATTGGAAATAGTATTTCACCCAAGCTAGATGTTAATCCTTAGTTTGGAATAATATTTCTATCGATAAATATAAGAAATAAAACATACAACCTTGGAGCATATGTTTATTAGGATAGACATACACGATTAATAAATCTAATATAATTTGACACATCATTTGTGACAACCATGACTTGAGCAGGTTAGTCAAACTATTAGTGTTGACTTATGTATCTGTTGCAATGAATGGGTTATGTGTTATATGTGTTTATATGTGTTGTGATGATATCCATTCTTGTTTATGCCTCGTGTTTCCGCCTTGGCGGGGTGTGACAGATTGGTATCAGAGCCAATTGAGCCTAGACTATAACCTAAGAGTCCTTCATGTAGATGCATTTAGGGCTTAAGTGTTTAATGCTATAACTACTATGCTTCCCCTCTATTTTTGCATAGCTTATATATTTTATATTATGTTAAGTTTTCATTTAGTTATTTTGTCTACTATTATTTGATATAATATGTATTACTTTCTTAGTATTTTAGCTATGTTTTTCCATCACCCGTAAGAAGTCTCGTTGGGGAACCATTTTGCCAACTGGACTTAAGCGTTATAAGGAGCCTCTTGTGGAACTAAAGGAGATAGGATAGTTGATCGTTTATCGGATGCGCGTAATAGGGCTGGACCCGCGAAGTCGGGTGATTCTTGCGGAGGCAAAGTCAAACCCAAGCGAGGCCCAATATAAGTTTATCCCGTCCTTTACCCCGTCATGTTGTTATTGATTATTTCTTTCGGATATTTCGTATTTTGGAAGTCGTTGCGAGACTTTTGTTCCTTTATGTCATTTCGATCTTATTTTGATATAAGTAAGTAGTCATTTGATGAAGCATCCTTTATGTGTTAAGTTAGAGTGGTTTAAGATGTGCAATGTGGAATATGTGCTTATATGTGAATTATAATTGATATGGGTAATCTTGGAAGTAAGTACACGTGTGAAAGGAGGCATTTATAATTATGGTGGCTAACATAATTATAAAGGCATCACACACGTAGACTTGTGACCATGATTGCATTTATTTGTGTTTGAATGTAAGGTGGTAGTGTAATATAATTTTCTTATATATATGTGTATTCATGAGAAGGATGGTGGTATGAGTAGAGAAATTATTCTCTTACCCTAATTGAAGGATATGTTAAGTTGAGTTGTATAGATAGTAAGTTTCCCTTCTATCTAGTATTTATGGATACCTAGTATTGCTATTATAGAGGTTGCTCGTTTGCTCGGTTGTTTGTTCGGATTTCCTAAGTCCAAGCTTAGCATCCCTTCATCGTACTGTGTTAGTAAGAATACCTGATTTTCCTATTCGACGTCTCGATGTATATTGGTTGTTCAGAATCTGCTTTTTGGATTGATTTTTGTAGCGCTTCGTTTCGTTGTTCTTTTATTGCATTGATTACTCATATGAGTATCATAGGTTTCTTTTAAGTACTAATTGTTCCTATACATTATTAGTGTGGAATCATTACTACCTTCTTTTGTATATCCCTTGCTTGGTTTTTCGTACCGTGGCGACGTGTCGTGTTTGTCGGTTGTATCGATGCTTTTAGGTTTGCTCTCTTGATCGTTATTTTAGATAAGACCTTACGTTTTCTTTTGGGTACGTAACGTCTTGCATGAGTTTTCTTGTACGAGTTCGCTTGATTTTATTTTGAGTTATGGAGTTCCTGGTA
Source organism: Tanacetum coccineum (assembly GCA_026074375.1). Taxonomy (NCBI): domain Eukaryota; kingdom Viridiplantae; phylum Streptophyta; class Magnoliopsida; order Asterales; family Asteraceae; genus Tanacetum; species Tanacetum coccineum. The sequence goes on along the minus strand of BQNB010042359.1, from coordinate 37,286 downwards.
TTTTCTTTTGTTTTATAAACATAGAATTGTGTTAGAGTATGTACGTGTTGTAGATCCATGTTGGTATTATGGTGTCATTTGTTTTGAGTAACAAATTTCATTATTGATGTCTAATTATAAAAAACTCTTTGGAAGTACTGTGTTAGTGTTGAGAAAAATGTGTTTAAAATGATTTTTTAGTTAAAAAGAAATATGTTTAAATTGGGTCTATACAAATAGGATATGAAAATTTTTATGTGTTTTAATAAATTTTTTTTTATTATTAAAAAGCTTCGGTTTAAAGTGATTCATAGTTGTAAGGTCGATACCACTATTAGATCACCATCTTAGATTTTTTATGACAACCCGAATGAATTTTTTTATAAAGATTACATTTAAGGACAATTTTTATTATTATTTAAAATGATTTTTTTTACTTAAAATGACTTTCTTAATTTAATGATTTTATAAAAACATTATTTAATTTGGTCTTTCGAGTAAAGTCGATAATTGTATACGATATTTCCGTCTTTCGTTATTGATATTTTTTTTTGTGTTCATTTATCGTGGTACGTCTGTTGATTTTCTTTCGTTGCGTTTTCACTCGGTGCATATACGTATCCTTTCTTTCAAAGGATTCTTATGTCATTTGATCCACGTCTACTTGCATATGTGGAATCTCCTATATGCATTCTAGCCTTTGACTCGATATTCGTTTGTTATCCTATTCGATTGTTCGTAACCCTTAGAGTTCGTTGATACCGTTGAGTCGTGGAAGCTTTGATGTGCTTGTGGGAATAGACCGGTTGTCCAAGAGGAAGTTTGGGATAGTATGTCATGGGAAGGTGGTTAGGATACCATTGGAAGGTGATGAGATACTTCGGGTTCATGGTGAACGTACTCAAGGAGTCGTGAAAACCTTAATGAACACTAAGGTAGGTGAATCGAAATTGAGTGGTATTTCCGTCATACGAGACTTTATTGACGTGTTTTTGAAAGACTTGTCAATGACCACCACAATGAAAAGTTGATTTCCGCGTAGACTTAGTTCCTGGAGCGACACCAGTCGCAAAGTCTCCATATCGTCTAGCACCTTTGGAAATGCAAGAATTGTCTGAACAACTTCAAGAGTTGCAAGACGAAGGTTTTATACGACCTAGTCATTTTCCATGAGGAGGACCAGTTTTGTTTGTTAAGAAGAGGAGCATGGAGTTCATTTGAAGTTAGAGTTGGAATTACTGAGGAAGGAGAAGTTGTATGCTAAGGTTACTAGTATGAGGTAGTGAAGAATTAGGAAGTACCTACGACACCATCCGAGATATGATTATTCTTAGGATTAGCAGGTTACTTTATATGTTTCATCGCAAACTTTTCTAACGATTGTTTTAGACCCCTTATTCCCTAAACTTAGATGAATCAGACGTATTGATTAGGGACAGAACGAGAGAGGCTTTCTAGACTTTAAGGGAATGATTCGCGGTTGTCCAAGAGGAAGTTTGGGATAGTATGTCATGGGAAGGTGGTTAGGATACCATTAGAAGGTGATGAGATACTTCAGGTTCATGGTGAACGTACTCAAGGAGTTGTGAAAACCTTAATAAACACAAAGGTAGATGAACCAAAATTGAGTGATATTTCCATCGTACGAGATTCATTGATGTGTTTCCGAAAGATTTGTCGATGACCACCACGACGACAAGATGAATTCCGCATAGATTTAGTTCATGGAGCGACGCTAATTGCAAAGTCTCCATATCGTCTAGCACCCTTGGAAATGCAAGAATTTTCTGAACAACTTCAAGAGTTGCTAGACGAAGGTTTCATACAACCTAGTCATTTTCCGTGAGGAGCACCAGTGTTGTTTGTTAAGAAAAAGAGCATGGAGTTCATTTCAAGTTAGAGTTAGAATTACTGAGGAAGGAGAAGTTGTATGCTAAGGTTACTAGTGTGAGGCAGTAAAGAATTGGGAAGTACCTACGACACCATCCGAGATATGATTATTCTTAGGATTGGCAGGTTACTTACCTACGTTTCATCGCAAACTTTTCTAAGGTTGTTAAACCCATTACTTCTCTAACTGAGAGGGATCAGAAGTATGAGTAGGGCGCAAAACGAAAAGAGGCTTTCCAGACTTTGAAGAATGATTTGTGTGACGCTTTGATAAATCAAATGTAGTGGTTGATGCGTTGAGTAGAAAGGGAGAGTGAAACTAAGACGAGTAAGAGCAATGTCCATGACTATCCAGTCAAATGTTAAGGACAAGATATTGGCTACTTCAAGTGAGACATCCAAGGTAGAGAACGCGCCAGCACAAATGCTGTGTGACCTGGACCAACAAATGGAAAAGAGAGCAGATGATGGTTGTACTTTATGGATTAAATTGTATAGTAAGTATGAGTATGAAATTTGCTACCATCCAGGTAAGGCAAATGTGGTGATTGAGGCGTTAAGTAAGAAGGAACGAGTGAAACCTAGACGTATTCGAGCGATGGCTATGACTATTCAGTATGGAGTAAGAGGAATGATACTGACAACCCAAAGTGAGGCGTTCAAGTAAGAGAACGTACTCGCAGAAATACTACATGGTTTAGATCAACAGATGGAAAGAAAAGGAGATGAGAGTTTGTATTTTATGGATCGTATATGAGTTCTGTTAGTAGAGAATGATGAGGACGGTAGTAATGGATAAGGCTCATGCATCAAGGTACTTGGTACATCCGGGAGCGGATAAGACGTACTATAACCTTGGAGACATGTATTGGTAGCCACGTGTAGAAAATATATAGTTACCTATGTTAGCAATTGTTGGATTTGTTTAAGAGGTGAAAGCTGTGATGTCGAAGACTTTTGGCTTACTGCAATAGCCTGTGATACTTGAGTAAAAATGAGATAGAACCACCATGAATTTTATCACTAAATTTCCAAGATCAAAGTAGTGAGTATGATGTGATTTGGGTGATGGTCGATAGACTGACCAAGTAGCTCATTTTCTAGCTATACAAGAGATTTCAAGATGTGAAGTTGGCAAGGATTTATATTGATGAGATAATAGCAAGGAATGGAATTCTGGTGACGATCAACTCAGATTTAGATGGATGATTTACTTCGTGGTTTTGGCAGACGCTGCAGAAAGTGTTAGTGACGCGATTAGATTTGAGTACTGCTTAGCATCCTCAAGCGGATGGACAAAGTGAACGTATGATTTAGACTTTAGAGGATATAATGAGGGCATGTGTTATCGATTTTGGTGGTAGTTATCAATTAAGCATTCGGTGTGCTCCGTTTGAAGCATTGTATGGAAGGAAGTGTAGGTCGCCTGTTTTATGGGCTGAGATTGGGGAAAGTAGTTTGATTGGACCTGAGTTGGTTCAAGAGACGACTGATAAAGTGGTGTTGATAAAAGAGAAGCTCAAAGCGGCGAGAGACCGTCAAAAGAGCTATGTTGATTTTAGGCGTAAGCAGTTAGAGTTTGAGGTGAGAGATCGTGTATTGTTAAAGGTGACGCCTTGGAAGGGCGTAGTTCGTTTTGGAAAGAAGGGTAAGTTAGCACCAAGATATGTAGGACCATTCAAGATCCTTAAAAGGATCGGCCCTGTAGCTTATAGTTTGAGATTGCTTGAGGTATTGAGTAGTGTGTATGACACATTCCATGTGTCGAATCTGAAGAAGTGTACTGGTAGACCTTAGTGCACCCTTAAATGTTCTTATGTGGTTTGGTTAATGTTATATTTTGAATAAACTCAAAGTCGAGCCGATTCTTAAAAAACGTTAAGCCTTGTAACAACTCATAACTTAGTTCCAAGACAGTTCTTGTTTGATGAGTTACAGGGTTAGGTTATGAATGATGTTGTTACACAACTTAAGGTTTTTAACGAGTTTCCTCAAAGACGGGCGTTGTTCATGAAGTTGGATGTTTATTTTTGCTTAGAGTTGTTATGCTGCTATTTGTACCCTTGTATGGGCAAGAAAGAGTAACTGTGGGTTTACTGATTGTAAAGTTTGATGAGATATTCAAAGCGTGGCCCTAAGTTCACGTGGAAATGTGAGGACCATATGAATGCTAAGTATTCCCAATTGTTTGTTGATGATACTGTTGAATCTAGTAGTTAAATCTCAGGACTAGATTTCCCTATGGAGGGGATACTGTGACAACCTTAAGTTGAGCAGGTTAGTTTGTACCTTTAGAAATGGCTATGTGTCCATTTTGTATGTTTCTTGCGTGCTAAGTGTTCATATGTATGTTGAAGTGGTTTTACATATTGCATATGTCATTTTATAGGTAAATGATTTATCTTATTTTGTGTGTATAAGATTTGGTGTTAAGTATCTATTTTGTTCACTGTGATATGAATATTGGAAATGAAAGACGTGTTGCATGCCTTGCTACGCAATTCTTGGTATTTAAGAGTTAAGCGTTTATAATAACTGTAAGTTATTAGAAAGAAAGCATGTGAGTAAAATATGGAAGTTTGCAGTAAACTTTCCATAAATAGAAAGTGAATTTGCGAAATGAAAGTTATTTTTAGAAAGTGTAGTAAGTAGCGTTTATGTAAAAAGGTTTACTCAAACTAGCTTAGTTTTTTTTATAAAACTTAAGGTAATGTAAGTAATGATGTAATAAATAAATTTAAAAAAATAAATGTATGTATATGTAGAAATCGGCCCAAGAAAAAAAAAGAGATTTTGGGCCTTATCTTAGGAGTTGGGCTATGATTAGGATTTTAGTTAGTTAGATAAGGGATCTTTAAACCCTATGAATGACATAACTCAGCCCCCATAACCCTTATTTGTGTTGACCCATCCCTAAGAACAAGGAGGAACCAAGATTTTGATCCAAGAACCCTCAAGATTTGTTGTTAGGTTCTAGCAATCAAGGTAAGTGTGTTTAATCCTAGTTAATTAATGTATTCATGTAATCCTAATTATGATGGATCTAGGGTTTTAATTAAAATATAGAATGATTATGATATATTATGATTGTAGTATGCTATAGATTGAATAGATTGTAAGACATGCAATGTGGTTTTTGGTTAGATTTGCTTACAACTGGATTTAGGGTTGAGCAGAATTTTGGTTCGTGTTCAATGACTGTTATCTTGGTGATAAAAATGAATATTGATATGTTTCTTGAGTCTATGAATAAGCCAAAATAGTATACTTTCTAGAAAATTCGGCCTCAAAGGTTTTTAAGGTCGGGAAGTCATTCAAATGATTTTTATACTAAAAGTTATTAAAACAGTAAATACGGGTCATAATTAGGTCATGTTTGGGAGGGTAAAACCTATACTTAAAAATGGAATTAAGCTTAGACCTTCTACAGTAGTTAAGTTCCATATGTCTATTGATAATCCTGTGAAAATTAGCCTCTGAGAGCATGTCTAATTATGGGAGTTAGTGATATATTTTGGTGTGCAATCAGATCTGAATTAGGAAAGTTTTGAAGTTTGATTTTATTTGAGTTAATTACACATGTAAGTAATACTTGGGAATCACAAGGTAGTTAATATACCCATAAATAAACATGGGTTATTTTTGGTATAAATTATAAAGGTCATTAAGTAAGGGTTTTGAGTACGTAAAGAGACACTAAAATTCTGCAATTTTGATTTAATTATAAGTAGCTAGTCTAAAGTGTTAATGAGATGGTTAAGGTTGGGCATGGTGTCGGGGTAACCCATGATGGTTAGCTAAACCCTTATACATCCATAATATGTGTTTTACATGGACTAGATGCTTTTAAGCATTGGTCCGCGTGTAACCGTTAGTTTTATTATTTGTATAATTGCGTTGAGAGTTGAGATTTGGAAGCTGCGTTTAAGTATTCAGGTGAGTTTCATAGTCCCTCATTTCACATCGCTTTTAAATTGGATGGAAATGATGTAAATGGATTTGAAATGTTCTAATTACTATGTTTATGTATCATTATTTGTGAATAGTGTATGACTCATCTTGGCTATTGTATGTACGTGCTAAAAGCTTTATGTGTATTTGGATCGGGGTAATCGTTCCTACCATTGTTGTGATAATTAGATCGGGTTAACGTTCCTACCCTGTGAAAGTGGATGGTTTAATTATTCGGGGGTAACATTCCTACCTAAGTGTTGAGATTGTTGGATCGAGGACACGTTCCAATTCCCCATGCTCGTTATGTTACATTGCATGTTAGCTTGTATGAAAAGTACATAATTGTCCTGCCATGTTGCATTAATCACAATAATTGTTTATAAGCTTTGATTTTCGTGTCTTAAACCTATGACTCTTACCAACCTTTGTGTTGACGTTTTAAGCATCATTTTTAGGTAACCATCTTGAGGATGTTGAAGTTAGGAAGAGTGGCTAGTGAGACCATAGGCTTGCATGCAGAGTCATTCTCCTAGAGATTTTTATATTAAGTGTATTGATTGTTTGATACTTTTTGTTATTGATTGTTTAGACTTTTGGAGTATGTTTCCTTGTGGTATGACTTTGTTATCATAATGCAAGACTCCTTTATCTTGTGTTAGATATTGTCATGACACTTTGTGTCTCATTTGTTTATCTATTTCATTTAGTTCTCTCTATTGTTGACACCATTGTGTTGTGACGATATCCATGATGTTACGCCTCATGTTTCCGCCTAGGCGGGGTGTGACAGACAAGTGGACTACTAGTGTATAAATTGCCATTAAGCGGTAAGTGGGTAAAGTCTCTATGAGCTAGGGTTTAACAAGATCACCATTTCTTTAATCCCTAAGATAGATTATAATCAGCAAATAAGGATGCTTTATGTGGATGGTTTAATTGTGATAGAATTATTATGTCTAGGTATTAGGATGATGTAACGCCTAAGTTTTACGAATGATATGCCACCTCGAGAAAAGAAATCATTGCACTAAATAAACAAACCAACGTTTCTAATTGGATTAATAATGGTTAATACAGTTTTCTTATATAAGGTTCGACCGCTCTTTCATCTTTTGTTAATTAGCTTGCGTGGGTTAAAGTGCCTTGAATTGATTATAGACACCAACCAAACCGTGCCAGTCTCTCAGGCTGAAAACCCCCTTTTCCCATTAGAATTAGGATTTAGACTGACATAGGTTTAGAATAGAATAGAATTAACATAGATTAGATAACCAAGATATTAATTAAATTGATAGATTTAACCTCGCTTCAAGTGTTCGACACCCTACTTACCACAAAACTACTACCGATCGGGTACACTGCCCGTTAAAGTGTTGTTTTTGGTTTAGTCGGCAAAATATAAATTTAAAACTTGAATCATCTTAAATATACCATACAACGATAGCACATCAAGTTTTTGGCGCCGTTGCCGGGGAGTGAAAATTAATCTTGATTTTTATTTGATATTTTGGTTTTTAACATTAGATTAGATCTAACCCTTAGGATTAGTGTAATTTAGATTAGTGTATATTCTTGTATATTCTGTAATATTTGTATATCTGTATTTAATTGTTTGCTTGTATATATTCGTGTGTTTAATTGTTTGCATATTTAATTGTTTTTCTTAAATACACTGTTCTGGTCGACAGTTGAATACGGCGTATCCACTTCCATCGGATACGGCGTATCCAGTTCTCTGTCCAATACAACGTATTCATCCCAAAATTAATACGCAATCCACTTCCATTGGATACGACGCATCGATCATCCTTGGTTTTCCTATTTGATTTTTTGTGCTAAATTTTTTCTATCTTTCTTCAGAGCAAATCCTACTGATTGTTTATCCCTTGTTTCTGGTAGTGCATGACAAGCAGTTCTACGAACAAACTATTTACACCTTACAAAGAACCTGAATGAGAATTTCGATCATCAAGGAGACACTTCAAGACTCCAAGTCTTGACAAATTAAGATCGCCTGGTTTTAATCTACTTTCTGACCAAGAATACTCGGAGGAAGAAGAAGCAGAAGCAATGGCGGAAACCATGAAGCAATACATGAGCAAGACCCGAATGAACTATGGATCGGGAGTCGCTAGGCCTAAAATTGATAACAAAGATCAATTTGAACTGAAAGGACAATTTCTTAAGGAGCTTCAAGAAAACATGTTTAGCGATTCGGATAATAAGGACACAAATGAACACATTGAGAAAGTTCTCGAAATCGTTGACTTATTTCATGTTCCTAACATCATTGTGGATCAACTAATGCTTCGAGTCTTCCCTATATCATTAACTGGAGCCGCAAGTCATTGGCTAAGAAATGAACCATCTGGTTCAATCAAAACTTGGGAAGATCTTAAAACTAAGTTTTTGAACAATAATTGCCCACCTGGTTGAACTGCGAAGAAAATGGAGAAAATCAACAACTTTCAGCAAAAGCCGGATGAAACCCTTTATCAAGCATGTGAGCGCTTTAAAGAACTCTTGATGAAGTGTCCTCAACACTATTTGACTGAGATGCAGGAGGTAATTTTGTTCTACAATGGGTTGGATATTCCAACACGACAAATTCTTGACTCAAGAGGTGACATACCATCGAAGACTGTTGCTGATGCTAAAGTAGCCATCCAAGAAATTGCTGAATACTCTCAAAAATGGCATAATGGAACATCTAAAGGAAGAAGTACTAAGACTTCTGATGGAGTAGCTGCTATACAAGCACAATTGAACAATTTAGGAAGAGATATCAAGAAGGCGAATGAAAAAGTTTATGCTGCTCAAGTAGGATGTAAACAATGCAAAGGACCCCATTACACCAAAGATTGCCCACTAAAAGAAGATGGAAAAACTCTCAAAGAAGCTTACTACACGTAATTTGGTGGACCTTTTCAAGGAGGAGGATATAAAGCAACAGCTCCAGAGTACTATCAAAGGAACAACGCAAATCCTTCATACCAAGAACGAAGGCAATCTATGGAAGATACCCTAAGCAAATTCATGAGTGAATCAGCAAAGAGACACGAAGAAAATTCCAATTTGATCAAAGAAATTCGAGCTATGACAGATGCTGCCATAAGGAACCAAAGAGCATCGATCAAAACTTTAGAGACACAAATCAGGCAAATGAGCAAGGTACTAAAGGAAAGAGGATTTAGAAGCCTACCAAACTCATCTGAAAACAAACCTAAGAGATCAAGTCAAGTCGATTTCTACCACTATTGAAGCTGATTCATACCCGATATGCCATATTGGATCTCCCTAATACGCCGTATCCACTGGACAGAACGGTAAGCTAGAGTACAAGTCAAGACAAACGATGGTTCCTTTTCTAAGTCGTTTAGATAATCATTACTATGAAGAAGAAGAAGAGGGAATCAATGAAACAAAATTCACGGAAGCTTATGGAGCTTCACATATCAATCACACCATACCCTAAAAGGAAAAAGACCCAGGAAGTTTCACTTTACCTTGCTTTATTAATAATGTTTGCTTTGATAATTCCCTTGTTGACCTAGGAGCTAGCGTTAGTGTAATGCCTCTCTTGACCTACCTTAACTTAGGATTAGGTGAATTAGCTTATAATAGGTTGACAGTTGAATTGGCGGATAGGACTGTAAAATATCCAAAAGGAATAGCTGAAAACGTACTAGTAGGAATTGGTAAATTTACCTTCCCCATAGACTTTATAATTCTTGATATGCCCGAGGATATCAAAGTGCCCTTGATCCTTAGAAGACCATTTTTGTCTACCACCCGGTCTAAGATTGATGTTTACAAAAGAAAGATTACTTTAAGGGTCGGGGAAGAAAAGATTATTTTCAAAAGTGTTAAACCTGCTAGTAGTTTAAATAGGAGGGTCTATATGCTAAGTTTGAGAGAAAGAATGGAACTTTATTTAGAAGCTAGGCTTATGGGAGAGACTTTGGTGTTAAATAGATCACTAGACCCTTTCTTGGAAGATTACATTGAATTAAATGATCTAAATGAACCAATTGAGCTTAGGAGAAATCAATGAGATGATTTGATGCCCACCATTGAGGAAGGTAAGGTAATTGAGGAATTTAAAACTAGGAATGAAGATCTTGATACTGGAATGGATGATTACCCTAGTTATTGCGATGATGATAAGAAGATCCATATAAGTTATGCTCACAACTTAAGGTTTTCTTGCATGATAGGATTTGAATTCACTCACGCTAACTTTTTCCCATTATTGTATGTTAATGTGATGTCCAAAAAGTTTCATAATTCTATAATGAAAGATAAGATGGTGTACAAAGGGGATAATGTTGTAGGAGCCATAATAAATGTGCCTATCTTTGTTGGAACTTTTTCTGTTATGACTGATTTTGCAGTTTTGGAGGATATGGATGCTTATAGTGATGAAGGAATGGGCGATATTATTGTTGGCAAACCGTTCTTATGATAAGTTGGAATTAAAACAAAATGTTTGGAAGGGATAATTACCCTTTACAATGGTGATGATGAAGTAACTTACGAAATGGTGCGATCACATCCGAGGTTTAAAAACCACACTAATGAGCAATGTAACAAGATCCCACAATTACTAAAGGTATGTAAGAAAGATGTGAAGAATGGAATCTCGCATGCATACCAAAAGATTAAGGGGTTCTACAAAGGAGTTTTAAATCTAGGACCCGATTACATTCGAAATGTGAAGACGGAAGAATGGGTTACACGCGGGCACATTAGCATGCATGAGACGTAAAAGAGAAGCTAAAGAAAAGTCTAACTTAAAGACTTCGCTGTAAACAAAAGTGCTTCCCGGGAGACAACTCGGAATGTTATTTAATTTTATTATCGAGTCTGTCTTCCCAGACATCAATACGGCGTATCTTCTCCACACCATATGATGTATTGATTATCTGGACATTATCAGTCTTTATTTTTATTGCACTTTGTTAGGAATTAGAGCCTTCTACAACTTAATGTTGCTGGTTCAAGTTTGTGCTACTGCTGAAGATTAAAGAAAACTGTCTAAGTTATTAGTGCTGCTAGTGTAATAGTTAGTGCTGCCAATACAAAGTTAGTACTGTCAGTTTATTAGTACGGTTAGTTATAATAGTTAGTACTGTTAGTTGAAAATATTTAGTACTGCTTATGTGATATGCATGAGATATATTAGGAATAGATATGCACGATCATGTAACGTATTTTGTAAGTCCATTAGGGTTTACTTGGTGTATAAAAGGAACCCTACGGCATAGATCTAGATATTAGTTTTCATCTTAGTATTCATAGTTTGCATATCAATCATAGTTAGTATTCATAGCTATTTTGTAACTCAAAATAGTATTCAATATATTGAAAGTTTAGTAAAATCTTGTTTTACTGTTTCATTGTTCTTCTTAGTATTATAAGCTAGATTCTGCATAGGTTGTAGTATTTACAATCTTAGTTTCTACTATAGTTGTTTTAGATCTATCCAACACAACTAAGCTTTAACAAGCTGAGTAAGATCTGTTCAAAAGGGATCAACAAGTGGTATCAAAGCTTGTTAAGAAACTCTGAATAAGAAGAACACTATATCTACACAAGATCTCATAATCAAAGAGAAGATGGAATCACAATTAGAAACTACCCAAACAGTGTCTGCACTAAAACTTCCTATACTCAAAATAGGAGACTATGATCTATAGAGCATGAGAATAGAGCAATATCTTACTCACATTGATTATGCTCTTTGGGAGGTTATTGTAAATGGTGATGCACCTGCTATTGCATCAACTAGTGCTGGTACTAAAGGTCCTATTCCTCCTAAAATTGCTGAACAAAAGCTAGCAAGAAAGAATGAATTAAAACATTCCTATGATTCACCTATCCCAGTAATTAACACACCTAGAAGTGATGAGGAAAGGAATGAACAACAGGATTTGACAGATTTTGTACCACTAACACCCCATGATTCACCTCTCTCAAGAGGTCACACACCTAGATGTGATAAGGGTAGACCTAACATAAATGAATTGATGGCCATTTGTATAAATTTGTCAAACAGGGTTCTTGCCGTGGAACAATCAAAGACTGCTCAAGACTTGGTGATCAATAAGCTACAAAAGAAAGTTAAAAGATTGGAAAATACATTAAGGGCAAGAACTCTAGGGATGAAGCTCTTCAAGATTGGTACCTCTAGGAGAAAAGGTTTGGATAAGGATAATGTATCCAAACAGGGGAGGAAAAGTGACAAGACAAAGCCAATGTTTAAAGATAGTGACTTTGATGTGCTTGATGATGCAATGGAGAATGTTGAAGGTGGTAGTACTGCTGAACAAATTACTACTGCTGGGGATACACTTAATACTGCTAGTATTAATGTTAGTACTGCTGGTCCTTCTACAAGTACTACTAGGGATATTTTTGAAGATGAGATGACAACTATTGCTGATACACTTATGGCTATTAGGAGTGCAAGACTAAGGACAACCTCAGTAGTGATTCGTAATGCTGAAGAAGAACCAAGGAAAGCAACACCAATACCAATAGTATAAAGCCAAGACAAAGGTAAAGGCAAGATGGTGGAGCCTGAACCTACTCCAAAGAACCTTAGAAAAGTTTAGATTTAGATGGATGAAGAGCTAGCTCAAAGGTTGTTTAAAGAAGAACAAACACAGTTTGAGAGAGAGCAAAGGATTTCTAGGGAAAGAGCTGCAGAACAAGAGGCTAAGGATGCTACATTGATTGAATAAATGGAAGATGTTCAAGCAACGATGGATGCAGATGAGTTGCTAGCTGTAAGACTTCAAGAACAAGAAAGAGAACAATTTTCTGTTGATGAACAGGCTAGATTATTGGTGGAAACCATTGCAGCAAGGAAGAACTTGTTTGCAGCCCAGAGAGCAGCAGAGATTAGAAACAGACCACCAACCAGAACTCAACTCAGAAACCAGATGATTACTTATCTAAAACACATGGGCAAGTACACTCACAATCAACTGAAGAACAAGAGTTTTAAAGAAATTCAGAAGTTATACAAAAAGGAACAGCAATGGATTAATGATTTTGTTCCTATGAGTGATGACAGTAGAAAGAAAGATGATAGCAGTAGCAAGCAAGCATAAAGTAGTAAGAAGAGACCATGAGCAGAACATGATGAAGAGAGTGTCAAGAAACGAAAACTACAAGATGATGCTGAAAAGGAGGAGCTTAGAGCTTGTTTGGATATAGTTCAAGGGGATAACATTGCTATTGATGTTGAATCCTTGGCTACTAAATATCCAATAGTTGATTAGAAGACACACATTTTGACTGAAAACATGATGTATTATCAAATCATCAAAGCAGATGGAAGTTCTAAGAAGTACAAAATATTCAGTGAAATGCTTGATGACTTTGACAGACAAGATGTGATGGATCTATACAGACTGGTAAAAGAAAGGTATGATACAACAAGTCTAGAAGGATATGACTTGTTGCTTTGGAGAGATCTAAAGACATTATTTGAGCCTTATAAGGAAGATGAAGTCTGGAGGAATCAACAAGGCTACAACTTGATAAGCTGGAGATTATTTGACTCATGTGGAGTTCATGTATTGTTGATGGATAATGGAATTGCTATTTACGTGATGATGGACAAGAAATATCCTCTTACTCAAGAAATTATTTTAAGGATGTTAAATAGAAGACTAGAAGTTGATCATGAAAGTGAAATGGCATTTGAGCTTCTCAGATTTACAAGATCACAACTTAAGAAGTAGAAGAGTGTTTAGATACATCCTCCCGGTGATCAAGATGCTGATAATGAAGAAACTTGATGATTAAGAAGATGAATATCAAGTTTAGGGGAGGATTGTTAGGAATTAGAGCCTTCTACAACTAGCCTTCTACAACTTAAGTTTGTGTTGCTGCTGAAGATTAGAGAAAACTGTCTAAGTCATTAGTGCTGCTAGTGTAATAGTTAGTGCTGCCAGTACAAAGTTAGTATTGTTAGTTATAATAGTTAGTACTGTTAGTTGAAAATAGTTAGTACTGCTTATGTGATATGCATGAGATATATTAGGAATAGATATGCATGATCATGTAACGCGTTTTATAAGTCCATTAGGGTTTCCTTGGTGTATAAAAGGAACCCTACGACATAGATCTAGATATCAGTTTTCATCTTAGTATTTATAGTTTGCATAGCAATCATAGTTAGTATTCATAGCTATTTTGTAACTCAAAATAGTATTCAATATATTGAAAGTTTAGTAAATATCTTGTTTTACTGTTTCATTATTCTTCTTAGTATTAGAAGCTAGATTCCACATAGTTTGTAGTATTTACAATCTTAGTTTCTACTATAGTTGTTTTGGATCTATCCAACACAACTAAGCTTTAACAAGTTGAGTAAGATCTGTTCAAAAGGGATCAACACACTTTAAAAACATTATTGTTAGATTTTGAATACGGCATAATCATTCATCTGATATGTCGTATCCACCAGAGTGGTCCGTAATTATTTTATTTAGTTTAGTTTAAATTAACCGTAGGTACCAAGATAGGAATACACATGTTCTTCCTATATTTTATACAGGACCTCGTGAAAGAAATATCAATGAATATTGGTGGAGAATTTAAATATCTGAAGATCTTGAAGTGTTGGAGTCTTAAAACTTCAAGGTGGCTGTTCAACCCAATCTTGCTCATAAACGCAATTTGGAGAATCTACAGAGCAATTATTAGGGGAGTTTCTCATTCTAATTCTTTTTAAATTTCCGTATTTAATGTTTTATATATACAATGAGGATGTTGTATAATTCAAGTAGGGGGAATGGAATTAGAATGTTTACTTGCCCTATTTTTCACAATAAAATGCTTAAATTATGCTCAAATTTAAAAAAAATCAAGCATACTTTTCTAAAATTACATGCTACATAACCCGCACACAATAACCCTTGTTAGATATTGTGAGGATTTAGCCTTTCTGTTTCCAAATGTTTATCCAAATTCCACAAAATATGAGTGTGCCGGTGATGTTGTAGATTTTAGAACTTGGCATGGTATATCACTCGAGACCGCAGTGATAAGTACAATGGATTTAAATGGAGTAACTTGTTTAAATTGGTAAATTTTAGGATTCCACCCAAATCGCATTTACATGTTGCTTATTAACTAACTACACTAGTTAGTTAACATCCCGTTTAAACCCTTTTCCACTCTCATCTTTAGAGTGATGATCTACTAGAACAACCCGTAAAGCCAATCCTTTAGGAATTTACACTAACTATTTATTTCGTTACACCCTTACACCTTAACCTACCCTATTAGATTAAGTTTAATTTACAGTTGCTAGTTGCTTAAAGTGTAAAGTTTGTATTTCCCTAAGTCTTGTGTCATTTTCTATCTTTGGTGTGGTTGTAAATTTGCACATTGCAAATAGGAATGTAAATTAGTAGTCAAAGCTCATGTGATTTCACTACCATCACAATTAATGGGGAGTCCGAAGAACGAAAAACTACCGAAGGAATTATCCGGAATTATTATGATCGTGAAGTTGGTGAAACTACATCGAGATTTGAAGAATAGTTAGCAAAAAAACAAAATAATGAGAAAAATACAAAAAGAGTGAGAAAGAAAATTTTGAAGATAATTGTTTCGCAATTACTGAAGGAATTACACGAAGGATCGATTATTCGTTGATACGTCTTAAAAATCAACGATGTAAAGTATTGTACAAAGTGGAAGATATAGCCACTTGCCTTGTAGAGTATGTAAAGTTTTGGGACGATTGGGAAGTTGACCGTTACGGGAACGCCAACTTAGGTTGTTGTTTTTGATCTATAATCAAGACGTTGTAAATAGTTGTGTCTTTGTCATAGTAACGGTCGGGAAAAGTGTCTAGCAACTTGTATCTTAAGTCTTAATCTATTTGTTTCTTGATTTTTATTTAACAACAATTTACTTCCCTCTCACCTAATGATTAGCCGCTGGTTTTACGTAAATGAGGACTTGTTCGAGCGTGCATGTCTATTCCGTTGTTACGGCCATGTATGCATGTCTCATCTGCCTCGTTGGTTTATGACTTTTTGTGAAAGTTAGAAGGTTCCTACCCTATATCATTCTTCATCCTAACCGTTGGTTAAATTCGAATGGGGATGTGATCGAACACACATGTCTATACTATCATTACGGCCATGTATGTGTGCTTCAGCTGCCTTATTGGAGTGGTACTTCTGGTGAAAGATTGTAGAATGATCAACCGTAAGCCTTTCCATACAAAAACCCATATTTACCTTTATAAAGTTGTTACTCCTTAGCTTTAGCGGTGAAGATGTATATCGCTGCCAAGCTTATGATAGAATATTCGTCACGACCAAGAAATTGAGCAAATTAGTTACATGTTACCACATAGATTAGTTGAGTGATTTAAGTGTTTTTATCTTCCTATTTTGTGATGTGTTTGGTTGTGTACTTGTAATAGATCAAATAAATGCTTTAACGAAAAATATCCTTAAGGATACATTTTTATAAACTTCTAATGGCTACTTGAGGACAAGTAGGATTCAAGTGGGGGGATATTTGATGACATCAAATAACCTCTATAGCATCATTTATCCCATCTTATTAACCCATTTTGTATAGTTATTGCAAAGTATAACACCCCTATTTTGGAAATATAGCAGCGGAAGCTAATCTGGGGTATTACTTCATAGTACAACAGTCACAATCATAGAAAATGACTCAAAAGAGACGTTTTTAAAAGATACGTTATCATTCATTTAAAATTAGAGTTTTACAAAGGCAGGTCCCAAAATCTAGAAACATAAAATGTAAATGATAACAAGTTTTAGCCATCTTCAAGTCCATGTCATTCCGTGCCATGGCCTGCTTAGTTACCTGAGATAAACATGCTAAAAAGGGTCAACACAAAGGTTGAGTGAAATTTATATGTTTGAAATGTAATAGTTGAATACAACTTATCATAAGAAATAGTGGGTTACGTTGTTATATAAGTGGTAATAATTGTAATGATTATCATGGAAAACAGTTGAATATTATATGGTTGAATGCATGTTTAATAGTGAGTGGGTTACGTTGTTATACACCTGTAATTTGTAATAATTGCAATGAATACAATTATCATGGAAATGTGGTAACATTATTATTACATCTAAGCTCATAACACCAATACGTTAACAGGGAAAATCACCGTAGTGACATTGGTTAGGGAACTATGTCCTCATGGAAAAGGTAACTTGCCAAGGTTACCTATTAGGTCAAATATAGTGCGTTTGGCTACCCTATGAATGGGTTTACAAATAGGAGCCGTCACCCCTAATAGATCTATTCACAACATTCGCGCTCACTCGTAAGCAATTAATGGTTAATCATATGGAAATAATGGCACTGGAAGCTACTTAGGCAATAATATATCTGGATAGCATACAGTTGGAAAAACACTTGCATTTATGGTAAAATAATCATGTTGTTCAAAATTCATAGTTTAAGCATGTATCCCCCTCGCGGGTTTATAAAGCATGTAAATAAGTAAAAGCAAGGCTATGAACTTTACCTAATAGGTAGTTGTAATAAATATTCCAAAATGAAAGCTGACGACTTTATCACAATCTTAACAAGGAAGGTTGATATAGCAAGATGATGGTAAACAGCCACGTCACGCAACCTGAGTAAATATGTTAAGTCTTAGGAAGATTGTACTATAGAACTTTGGTTTTAATAGTGATAGGTCACATGAATCTTGAATCAATCATATCAACATGTAAGATTAGAGAGAATGAGGGCAAGTAAAGGGAAAATTCAAATCTTATTATAGAGGGAAAATGAGAGTTAATTACAAGGGCATCACCCTATAATGAATATTGGAGGGCTATTTATAGTCAATGGGAGGGAGGCTTCCCTTCCTTATTTTCCTAACTTGATAATACTAGTCCCTAGACTTTGGTTATTATGCCATTTCTTACTTGAAGCATAATAAACCTTAATACAAGCTATATCAAACTAAACAAAATAAAGTCTAATAACAAAATATAATAAAACCACATAATTGATACTTTTCCATAATCCTAACAATCTCCCCCTAAGGGTCGATTATTCTGGGCGTTCCCTCCTTGGTCCAAGTGGTCTTCCATTCACGAACATCTCCCATCTTCTCATTTAATCTCGATAATGCAATCGAACTTCAATCTCTTCTTCAAACAACTTAAGAAACTCAACTTCATCATTTGCGAGTTCTTTTTGCACATAGCCATTCTTGACATCATTATAATAAAACTTGAGTCCTTCAAGCGTTCTTCTTAGTGTTGCATCACAAAACTTATGTATCTCTAAATGTCTCATCACCCTTTTCTCTTTCTTGCTATTAGTGTAAATGATTCCATGTATGCGCTCATAGACAGTAGAAAACACATCATATTCTTCAATTCCTGGGAATGTAATTGTTGGAGCAGTGAGATTAATCTTCTATTGATAGCTTTGAACAAATGGTGTGATCTTTCATGGATGCGGAGGTACAAGAATTTCCTTTCTGCTTTTTCAAACAATGTCACTTTGCAAGAAATTCTTCATCTGATCAATGTGATACTAATGTTCATCTCCTGAAGTACATCTTTGTCTTAGCATCTCATCCACCATCTTCTTCAACTTAGCTTCATCAATTGTCAAAGATATATCTTCCATGATGTCTTGTGTTACTTGCTTAGTTGGAATCTCATCATCATCAGAAGAATAAGAATCAATCTAGAAATCAAATTCATCATCTTGTTCTTGATTACCTAAAGTAGAAGGACCTGGTTCCTCTACATTAACCTGTCCAGATGATGACTCTCCAGATACATATTCTTCATACTTCGATGTCTTCTGCCTTTTTGCACTATTCTCCCCCTCAGGATGAGCATCATCATGAGGATCGTCCTGATCTCTTGTGCGAACGGCAGAAGATCTATAAGCAGTTTATGGAACCTGAGTCTTCTCAAACTTCATCTGGAGAGTCAACCAGATTGCTATGTCTTGTTGTTGTAATAGAGGATCAGCCTTTATAGCAAGGTACAATTGATGTTGTTGTTCTGGAATAGAGGATGATTGAACTTGTGCCGGATGAACATGAAGAATATGACCCGACATATAACTGCATACAGATGCATCAACTAAAGAAGGAATAACATTGTCAATTGCATTTTAAATCTGTGATGATATTAACATCCGCATTAGCTTTCTGACGGATCCTGCTCGTTGCTCTAGTCAATAAACACGAGTGTTAATTTGCCTATCTTCTCCGTTGTCTCCCGCACCATTTTTAGGACTGGGAGTTGGCTATCTCCACACCTCACGCCAACAATACTGGCGTTCATACACTTCCGCCTATATAAAAGCTTCGAATGGTGCAGCCTTAATGGCTCGCATGATAACTGTTATTGTAGGAGAATTCGACTAATGGTAAGTGTCGATCCCAACTACTACCAAAATCAATTACGCACGCTCTGCAACTGGTCTCCCAACGTCTGTATTGTTCTCTCGCTTTGACCGTCTGTCTCTGGGTGATAAGCAGTGCTCATATCCAGTTGGGTTCCCATCGCATCTTGCAGTGATTTCCAAAATCTTGATGTAAACAAACTGTCTCTATCCGAGATAATTGATGTAGGCACGCCATGCCTTACATACATTTCCTTTAAGTATTATATGGGGCGGTTTCTCTATGTAGTCAGTCTTCTCATCGGCATAGAAATGAGCAGGATTTGGTTAATGCGGTCGGACAAGAACCCAATGGAGTCATAACCACTTGGCCGTTCTTGAAGTCCTGAGACAAAAGCCATGGTTATTTTCTTCCCACTTCACTAGGGCATTTCAGGGTGGTCTGTGTAGACCTGATTGCTTTTGGTGCTCCGGCCTTTACCCCTTGCACTGGTCAAACATTTACTGACTTAGGTGGCAATATCGCTTTCATGTTCGGCCAACCAGTAGAGCTTTCTTTTAAGTCTTGATACATCTTGTCTGACCCTGGGTGGATGGAGTATTTAGATTTGTGCGATCATGCATGATCAAATCCCGTAATCCACCAAACAATGGTAACCAAATTCGCCCTTCAAAGCATTGGATTCCATCAGAACGGGTCTCAAATATTGGCTTAATCCGCCTTCCAAGATTTTCAGCCTTCACGTTTTCCTCTTTCATTGCATCAGTCTGAGCTCGTTGTGTAGTTTCTCAGGTAAATTGGTGTATATGTACGTTCATTTACCAAAGATCTAACCCTTATTGGTTCTTTTGTTGTCCTTTTCGACTCAGGGCGATCGGCACTACGTTGCCTTACCAGGATGGTACCGGATTTCGCAAATCATAGTCACATCAAATTACAGGTTTCAATCCATCGCGCTTTACTTGTACCTGTTCATGTTTGAGTTCTTTTTGATCTAAAATGTACTGTAGACTCTTATGATCTGTGTACACAGTACACTTAGTACCATACAATATGTTTCCAGAGTCTAGTGCAAAACATACAGCACCAAGTTCTAAATCATGGGTGTGTAGCTTTCCTCATGTTTTTCTTCAGTTGTCGAGCGGCATATGCTGATCACCTTTTCATTCTGCATTTAGACAGCTCCAAAACCTGATGGTGACGCATCGCGAGTACACAATCGAAAGTTTTCAGTTCCGCTCAGCCGAAGGCTTGGTTTGGAGCGGAACATAAACTTCTGCTTCAAAGTTTGGAATGCTCATCTTCGTCCGTACCCCATTCGTATACTTTTTGTTCTTCCTCGGTTCAAATTAGTGGGAGGCTTGGATAATTACGAAATTCCTTGCGATGAATCTTCGGTAATATCGGGCTAAACCCAAATTTGTCTGTTTCCTTCGGGGGTTGTCGGTGCAGACCAATTCGGATAAGCTTCAACCTTTGCAGGATCCACTGTGAACGCCTTTGTGGGTCGATCACGGTGACCTCGAGAGAAAGAAATGGCATCGACTCAAATGCAGAGAAGCGCACTTCGCGAGAATTTGGCGTACAATTGCTCATTCTTGAGCATACTCCAATATGATCTTCGAGGTTGTTCGTGCTTTCTTTATTCTTGAGTAGAGTATGTAGGTCATCAATGAACTACGTATCACAAATTATCGAGGTATGCTTGCACACTCGTTCATCAGATCCTATATGAATACCGCAGGAGCGTTGGTTAGACCAAACAGATACTGAAAATCATAGTGACAGTACCTAGTCCGAAAAGCTGTAATAGTAATGGAATGTCTTCTTTCTCTAATTCGAGGTTGATGTAACAGACCCACAGATCGATCTTTGAGTACACACTGGAACCTTGGAAGTTGATCAAACAGGTCGTCATCCTCCGGAAGTGGATTACGATTCTTGTTTTTGATGTCACTTATTTAGGCTTTCGATATCGAATAAACATACGGAATGATCCGTCCCTTCTTCTTAACGTATTATACTGTGAGACCTCCCCATGGTGACGAGCGTCGGACGAATATAAACGTTTTTGATAATCTTGTAACTGGTCCGCCAATTCCTTCAGTCTCGCGATGGTGTCCTATTCGGTTATAATCGGGGCTTCGTGCAACACGAGATGCGAGCACCTACCCAGTACATAAGTTCAATTTTAAATTCCCACTGTGGAGGTGGTGGGAGTTCCTGGCAAGTAGTCAGGAAACACCTCGGGGAATCTCGAATCACCGTACATTTCCAAACGTTTTCTCTTTGGTTCTTTCTCGGTTAACACAATTGTGCCTTCTGACGAAACATGATGCCTCTTTCGATGTATTTAACTGGCTTAATGCAGGATATTATCTGCGTCGGGAATGTACCACGCTCGCCCACAATTTCCACGTTTGGGTTGGACGGGTATATCGAGCAGTACTTTCTCTGCCACATAGGATACAGAGTCTTGAGTAACTACACCAATCCATCCCTAACAACTACGTCTATAAGTTCCCAGTCAATGGGCCATTAAGGTCATTTTAATATAGTGTTTAACAAGTTTAGGGTACATCCTCTTAGGATAGTATTTGTACTAACGACCCTTCCATCGGCCAATTCCATTCATAGCTAGTGTCTACGTTTAAACGGGATTAGTGTCTATCAGGTGACTAAAAATTAGTGTTACGAAGCTTTTGTCAAGATCCTGATGTAAATAATACGTGGCAATAAAGGTTGTTGAGTAGAAACTGTCCTGGGACCACGTTCTGGTCCTTGCTGCTTATCAGGGGGTCCGCAAATCACATAAGCACGGCCTCGAGGTTCCTCACCTCGTGGATCCCTTTTCTTCGGACAATAGTTCCTTGTGTGTCCCTTTTCTCCACAGTCATAACATGTCACAGTTGGTCGTGTGTTAGCACTGTTGCTACGAGCTGGGCCCTGTCAATCGGTGACTTGTGGCTGCCTGTCCACAGTTGTTGAATACCACATTGCCAATATACCATAGTGAGGCATGTTTTACAACGATTACAGAGCGGTTTGTTCCCATGAATAACCACCTGTGCTCTGTTGTTGGCGGTGGTCATGGCTCGGGCATTACCCTCCTGTGGTTGTTTTCATGGTTGTAGGGGGGTTGTGGTTCCCTGTGGTTGTTGCTGTTGGTTACCGTTTGTTACCACTTGTGAAACTGTCCCTGTCCTTTTCATTGCCCTTCGGCAGTATTCTGTTTCTATTCGGCTTGAGATCCTTTTGTTCCATAAGGCATGTGCCATCGTCCCAAAGGCGTCATTCAGGGTATTGGGGTTTGGATTCCAATAACTGTTACCCTTTATGGTTGTTCAGTGAGTCACCGGATATAAGCCTCGATTTTCTTGCGTTCACTCCGGGACAAATTTCTTGGTCATAGTGTGTACCTTAATGGAAAGCGCTTGTGTAAGCAGTTATGTCAAATTACTCTTGACCTTCAGATTCACAGTTTCGTGCTCCATTCGCTGCCACTTCCGCAATGGGCAAAATTTCCTTGTCATTATCCTTTTCATTTCAGTCCTGCCCAATCGTGATTTAGCAGCCTCTAAACCCATCGGTTGCGACCGGGGAGTTCACCACGTCAAGGCACTCGCCTGGAGTGTCGGCGCAGTTAGCAAATTTGTACCTTTCTGGGGGCTTCTGCTCCATTTTCACTTTTTCCAAAAAAACCATTTCCGTCTTCTCGAAACCACCTAATTGCTCGATACAGCTCCCTCGTGTCCATGGAAGACCGTTAGGGTGATGTTCATGAATCAGTAAAGGTTACTGCTCGAAGCAGCTGGAAGCCCCATAAGGGGCCCCAGCTCCAGGGTTTCCTTGTTTTCCTGATGGTGCTTGCCTTTCTCGTGGCTGCAAGGTCATGCTGCAGTGTCCCTGGCAGCGTCGAGTCGCATTCATGTGCTCGGGGACGGGGGGCTGGGGCGGGGGGGCAATCTGTGTTGAGGCATCTTCTACTTTGTGTATGCCGCGTAGTAGGTTGGGAGTAATTGGTAAATGTTGCTATGTGTGATATATATTCAGTTTCCCTATGTTAATATTTATAGATGATACTTGTTCAATCAGAGAGGGTTGCTCATTATTTGGGTTGCCTGCACTGGGATGCAGGAATGAGTAATTTGTGGGTTGATCTGCAGGGAAAGTGGGGATATGTTTGTTGTGTTTTGGGGGGCTTTTCTTTGGGACCTAGTTGTTCTGGCTAGAAGGTTGTAGCGATGGGGGAGTGTAGGTCTGATCGGAATGGTGATCGTACGAAGATTTTATGGAGTCACACGTCGTGGTCTAAGTGGGGGTGGCGGAGACGCCGGGGGGAAGCTGTGGGGGCATGAGCGACCAGGGGGAGGTAGGGGATTTAGCAGTAACGGCTGCAGGGCAGTAGGAGCCAGTCTCGGCAGGCTCGCATCCAGTTGATTTTGTGTTGTATTATGTGTGCTTGCTGTCAACAGGTTGGGTGCGAAGTGGTGCTGGTGGCGCACTTGTTTATTGGTGCCTTTGCGTGGAAGGAGATGGGGAGGCGTGTGATGGAGGGAGCGAGGGTGTGAGGCCCAGTGAAGAAGCAACTCGAACCCGCCCCCCCGCTCCGGCGGGGAGGGGGGGTTAGGGCGGTATGATTTAAAAGTATTTTTCAGTGTAACGTGACCAACCGGCTGATTGGTGATTGGTGTAGGCCATGGGGGCCCGTGGAGGCTTATTCTCTCTCAGCCATCGCTGAGGACGGGCTTTCCCTATCAGGGTCAGCAAGCTCATCTTGTCAGTCTCTTGTTCAAGCTCCGCCCGCACGCCACGCTCAGCTCATCCGCGCAATTTGTGGATCGCGGCAGCGTGAAGGAAGAGCAGCCCAGGGTCACAGCAGATGGGGTCGTGGCGGTAAGATACTCGGGGAGGGTATGGCCAGCAGAGGCGATGCCAGCTCCACCCACTACTCCGTACCAAGCAGCAGATTGTTGACGTGCCGTGCCTAACATGAGGATGATGGGGGTCTTGTGCGCTGATAGTTTGGGGGTGGCTGGAGGACGACACCAGGGTCCGAATTGGCGCCCTGCTGCCTCGGGGCCGAGTGGTGGGGCAAATAGGGTTTTTGGTAAGTTTACTAGGTTAGCCACCCCAGGAACTGGGTGTGGGACTCAAATCTGTTGATAGCTGATAGTTTGCTAAAAACTATATGGTTTATCAATGCACCATGTTATGACAATGAAGCATTGGCTAGTCCAAACACAAACGGTATTTGGTAAAGACAAATCAAATCCGTTGATGGTTGACAGTTTACCAAAAACTGTATGGTAATTAACTCACCATATTCTTAGATGAAGAGTTATCTATCCCAGAGCAAACGGCTACTGGTAAAGGAACATCAAATCCGTTAATGGCTGGTAGTTTGCCAAAAACTACAAAGCCAACTTAGTTGGATTGTAGGTATCAAGATGTTGCTGAGTAGCTGAAAAGATGTTGCTGAAAAGCTGAAAAGACAAAGTTGCTGCTAAAGAAGGATAGAGTGTACAAGATTAAGAAATGATGAAGAATGTTTGGATACATCCTCTGTGCATTAAAAGTTCTTAAAGGATTGAAGAAACATGAAGTTAAAATAGTTTAACATTCATGTTTAAGGGAGGATTGTTAGGATTAATGTTTTCTTAACTTAGTACCGACAGTACAAATAGTTAGTACCGACAGTTATACTTAGTACCGACAGTACAAAGTAGTTAGTACTGTTAGTTAGTTAGTACCGTTAGTAGAAAGATAGTTAGTACCGTTGAGAAGATATTTAAAAGATATTTAAAAGATATTTATAAGATATTTTAGAAAAAGATTTGTAAGCCTTTTAGGGTTATCCTTAGTATATAAAAGGATCACCTTTGGCATAGTTAGACACGTTGTTGTTGAAAATATATGAACAAAGAAGTTTAGCAAATCATATATCATAGTTAGCAATCTGTAATCCTCAAGAACACTTTAATAAAGTTGTTATTCAGTTGTTCATTGTTCTTTTAACACCCCTAAATTTCACGCAGCGGAATATACAACATTGGGTGTTAAATCATAGCACAGTTACACAAGGATATAGAAAATGACTCAAAAAGAGGCGTTTAAAAACATTGTTCCATTTGAAGAAGTTTCAGAGTAATTAACATACGTCCCACAGAAACGTTACCCAATTCATAACATAAGTTTTCCAAAACATGGATAATTGGTTTTATAAAATGGAACAAAATAAAAACAACTTTTAGCGCAGACTCCTCGTGCATAGCATCCTTCACCCTTGGTTACCTGAGATAAAACATGCTTAAAAAGTCAACAATAATGTTGAGTGAATTCATAGAGTTTGTAAGAGTTAAAAGAGAACACAAGTTTTTGTTCATCGTGTGACTTGTTGTACGGACAAGCCATTATTCAAGTTTCTATTGCAATAAGCTCATGACACCGAAGCCTTGACGTTAACACATATCTTGTATGTAAATCACGTTGCCCCATAACTAGGTATTATTGCCTTATACCTAAATTCTAAATACAAATTGTCCGTTGACTGGGTGCTCGAAAGGATTCGATTCATACCCCCGGACAGGGCTGTCAAACCCAATAGATCTATTTACTTGTACTAGCGCTTACCCATTATAGGCAATTAACAGTTCATGATGTGGGGTCCTTTGGCAATAGCTACTTATGCAATTAATATCATATTCGGGTCCAGCATACCATAAAGTTTCTTGTGCTCAGTTTATAAAACAAGCATGTATCTCCCTCGCGGGGTTTTATAAATACAGTTAAAAGTTGAAAGGCGAGGCTATGAACTCACCGTAAGAGCAATTAGATCAGAAGTATAGCAAGTCTTGAATGAGCGAGAAGTACTCCTAGGCACCTCCTAAAATACGCGACGCGATTTAATACGTAGAAAGTAATAATATACGTAAAAATTTAACATGTGTTCTTGAGTTGTGTTTCCGAGATAAGTATGGCATTCCACTAGAACTTGCCCAAGTCCTTTTTAACCCCAAATTGACATGTGACCTGGTCTTATGGTCAAATGAACATCTACCAAGTTTCGGCTTCTAACTTTTATTTTTATCATAGTATACTATACGTTTTACAATTTTTAGACTAGACGTAAAAAACTAGGTTTCTGAATTTGACTTGACTTTGCGGACTCATATCTCTTAGCTCACAAATGTTCTATAAGTGAGGCTTACACCCCTGGAAAGCTATTTGAGTCTAGTTTCCAGAAATATAAGTCTCATAATCTACAAAGTTTCGTAACCATGTGAAAAGACCATTATACCCCTGGTTGTCCAAAACAGAAAGTTAGTAAAAAATTTACCCTTTACTAAATTAGCCATAAATCCCAAACCATAATAGTAATTATAACACCCTGTGTTTCAGAGTCATCGACGTCGTTAATAAATTCGCGATGTACCTTTTGAATTATACGTGTTTAATTTAAATCGTAGGCGTTAGGTTAAATCGCGTACGTTAAATATTATCGTTTTATGTAAACGGGCATCAAACCGTCAAACGTTTACATCAATCATGAGTTATATAATTATTTTGATAATAATTATGGTCTTCGTTCATTTATTTTATCGGTTACGTGAGTTAAATACATTTAGCGATAAATGTACGTTTAAGCGTAACCGGAAGCATGTAAATTTATTTACGCTTTGACAAATACCCTCGTTTATACCCAATAGCTAATGTTGATTTAAAACTTAGCTAAGTAAATGATGCATACATTTTATACACTACAAATGAAATAAAAACACAAGTTCATGCAAGTTGGCACATCTTTATTAAATACTACAAGTTGTAACCAGTAAAAATACTTGCAAATATTTTATCAAATATAAAAATACAATGTATACTCCCTCCCTACACTACTATACACGAAATACATACATGTGTATATGATAAGTGAGTCAAATTCAACTTATCATGGTCAATTCAAACATAAGCCATAAAAACCTAGCCTAGTTATGTTCTTTGACTAAGAAACATTAAGGCATGACTCCATGAAACCCTCACCATGTTTCTTGGCTAGTTAATGCAATCTTTGACCCAAGACCTTTATAAGATAAAAGAGTAGTATCACACACATGCATAGAACACTTAGAAAATTTCACAAATCCCTCCCCCTTGTGCTATATAGCCCACGGCTCACTTGAGTCACCAACACCAATCCATACAAAATTTTTATTAACCTATACCCTTCTATATACATTCATTCTAAGATGTTTTAAAGTGTTCCCAAGCAAAGGCTAACCATAATCAAGCCTTAATCAAGAAAAAGGAGCTAAGGTTTTTATTAAGAAAAGTAAAGGTTTTCTTAAGTGCAAGATTGGTTTTTAAGGCTAAACAAGGGTTTAGATTTTGTTATTCATCACCTTCATCCATATTGAGGTCTACATTAGCTCTTTATATTCTTACATTTATCATTTATATGCATATGTTGCTTCTTATGGCTTAAATCACCATTTATGATTTTTATACATGTAAAAAGTGTTTTTACTTGTAAACAATATTTTGGACACTTTTATAAATGTTATGATATTGTTATTATCATGGAAAAATGAACATAAAAATATCTCACCATGTTAATATAGTGTAAACATGTTTATATACATATTAGGGTTTTAAGTGTTTTCTTAATATAATTCTTATAAAAGAAATACTAATGGCTTAATAAGATAAATTATGGACTTTTATTTATGACATATGGACATAAAAAGGAAGTTATACCAAGTTGGAAAGGCTTGTACAAGTATGGTTAATATGTAAAATGGAATTATATGAAAACTAGTAACTTATGTTAATTTTGAAAAATTATAATTATTACAACTTATGGAAGGCTTGTATTATTGTCCAAGCAAACGACTACTGGTAAAGAGAACTCAAATCCGTTGATAGCTGATAGTTTGCTAAAAACTATAAAGTTATCAATGCACCTTGTTACTACAATGAAGCATTGACTAGTCCATAGCAAACAGCTCATGGTAAAGACATATCAAATCCGTTGATGGCTGGTAGTTTGCCAAAACTATAAAGGTTTGCTGAGGGTCGAGTGGGGGTACGAGGGGGGGGTTTTTTAGGTGGGCTAACTTAGTTGGATGTTGTTGTGGTAGCTGTTCAAGAGAAGACAAATAGTAAAAGACACAGTATTGCTCTGTTTTTTCAAAGAACATCAAACAGATCATCATTCAAGAGAATCTAAGGACTTAAAGACATGCTTGGATACAAAGTCTCAAAAGCCCCAAACAGAAGACAACTGAAGAAACTTGAAGTTAACAAGTGAAGTTCAAGTTAGGGGAGGATTGTTAGGAATTTTATATAACAGATTTAATTCTGTTAGTATTGTAGTTAATTCTGCAAGTTGAGATAGTTAGTACTGTAATACGGTTAAAATCATAGTTAGTATTGGCAGTATTAAATAGTTAATACTGTTTATGTTATAGTTAAGTCTGCTTACTGCAGAAACTAAGTTAGAGTTAAAGAATATGCATGAGAGTATCTTAGGAAAAGATATTTGCATTATCTTATACCGACTTTTTGGTACAGCCATTAGGGTTTCCTTAGTCTATAAAAGGATCCATAGGCATAGTCAGTACATATAGTTCTACAGAAGATCATAGAGATCAAATAGTAATCATAGTTTGTAATCTGTAACCTAGGCAAATTCAAAGTTCAATATAAAAGTGTTTTGATTATGTTCTTCTTTACATTGTTGATTAAATTCCGCGTAATCAATAGTGGTTAATCATTGTTTCATCATTATTACTTTAGATTTATCTAAGGCAACAAACCTTTTACAAGCTAAAGGTTAAGATCCATTAAG
The DNA here is from genome assembly GCA_026074375.1 of Tanacetum coccineum. NCBI lineage: Eukaryota > Viridiplantae > Streptophyta > Magnoliopsida > Asterales > Asteraceae > Tanacetum > Tanacetum coccineum. The sequence goes on along the minus strand of BQNB010042359.1, from coordinate 8,208 downwards.
CAAAGGGATCCTACAGAAATGTCTCTTTATTATAAAAAAGCTATGTTTACAATAATTTTTATGAAACAATATGATAATTGGTTGACTGTCAAAACTATTTTTAAGATAATCTTTATGAATATGATATGACAATATTTTTACATGCTTGTTTTTGATAAATTTTATTTTTATAAAAGTATGTTTAAAGTAATTTATATGGGTAAGATGCGATACACTGTTAAATAACTGTCTCGGGATTTTTAAGACAACCATGTTTAAAATTAATTTTATAAAGATTATATTTAAGACGATTTTTATATTTAAAATGATTTTTTTATTTAAAACGACTTTCTTTATTGTTTCAAAATGATTTTTTTTATAAAAACAGTATTTAGTTAGTTCTTTCGAGTAAAGTCAATTATTGGTATAAGAATTTCAAATTTCCTTATTTATTCATCTTGATAGCGTATCATTAACTCGATATGTGTCCTTTATGTCTTGTAAAGTTTTGTGTTGACATTGTTTGCGTTTCCTATCGATATAGATTTTTATCCTTTCTTTTAAGGATTCTTACGACATTTAATCCACATCTATTTGCATATGTGAAATCCCTAATATATTATCTATTCGATATTCGTTTGCTACCCTATTCGATAGTTAGTAACCCTTAGAATTCGTTTGATATACGTTTTACTCGACCAAGATACTCTCCCTGGGGAGCACCTGTATTGTTCGTCAAGAAGGATGGTTCATTCGGATGTGCATAGATATCGGGAATTAAACAAGTTGACCATCAAGAACCGTTACTATCTCCCCAGGATCGACGACTTGTTCGACCAGTTACATGGTTCGCGTCATTTCTCTTAGATAAATCTTCATTCCGGTTATCATCAGCTAAGAGTACACGAAGTAGATATTCTAAAGACTGCATTTGGACGCGGTATGGACACTTTAAATTTACGATTTTGCCTTTTAGGTTAACCAATGGACCAACAGTTTTCATAGACTTGATGAACCGGGTGTGCAAGCCGTATCTAGACAAGTTTGTCATTGTGTTTATCGATGATATCTTGATCTATTCGAAGTCTAAGGAGGATCACGAGGTTCATTAAAAGTTGGTGTTAGAGCTGCTGAAAAAGGGGAAGTTATTTGCCAAGTTTTCCAAGTGTGAATTCTGGCTATAAGAAGTACATTTTCTCGGACACGTAGTTAACAGCAATGGTATTCACGTAGACCTTAGTAAGATAGAAGCAATGAAGAATTGGAAAGTACCTAAGACACCATCTGATATACGATCGTTCTTAGGATTGGCAGGTTACTACCGACGTTTCATAGAGAATTTTTCTAAGAATGCTAAACCCCTAACTTCACTGACGCAGAAGAACCAGAAGTACGAGTGGGGCATGGAACAAAAAGAAGCTTTTCAGACGTTGAAGGACAATTTATGTAATGCACCAATATTGTCATTTCCTGAAGGATCCGAAGACTTTGTAGTTTACTGTGACGTGTCGAATTAAGGATTTAGTTGTGTGTTGATGCAAACAGGCAAGGTAATTGCATATGCATCGCAGCAACTGAAGATTCATGAGAAGAACTATACTACCTATGATTTGGAGTTGGGAGCACTGGTCTTTGCTCTTAAGATTTGGAGGCATTACTTATATGGGGAAAAAGTATTATCTACACAGATCATAAAAGTCTACAACATATTTTTGACCAGAAGGAGTTGAATATGCGCCAACGAAGATGGATTGAGTTGTTTGGTGACTACGACTGTGAGATTCGTTACCATCCGGGAAAGGCGAATGTAGTGGCTGATCCGTTGAGTAGGAAGGAAAGAGTGAAACCAAGACAAGTAAGAGCAATGTCCATGACTAGTCGAGGGTTAAGGACAAGATATTGGTTGCTCAGCGTGAAGCATCCAGGATAGAGAACACGCCATCAGAAATGTTACGTGGCCTGGATCAACCAATGGAAAAGAAGGAAGATGGTGGTTTATATTTTATGGATCGAATTTGGGTTTCATTGATAGAAAGTGTAAGGACATTAATTATGGATAAGGCTCATGCATCAAGGTACATGGTACATCTAGGAGCGGATAAGATGTACTATGACCTTAGAGATATGTATGGTGGCCATGTATGAAGAAGGATATTGCTACTTATGTTAGAAATTGTCTAACTCGTTCAAAGATGAAGGCTGAAACATCAAAGACCTTCGGGTTTGTTGCAACAGCCAGAGATACCTGATGGAAGGGAATAAGAATTAACCAAGGACTTATTACAAAGTGCCAAGAAGCTAGTAGTGTAATGATACAAATTGGGTAATAGTCGATAGACTAACTAAGTCAACCCATTTTCTGGCAATACATAAAGATTAAAAGATGGAGAAGTTTGCAAGACTTTATATCGATGAGATAGTAGCAAGGCATGAAGTGCCTGTGTCAATCATCTCAGATTATGATGGGAGATTTACTTCGCGGTTTTGGTTGACATTGCAGAAGGCCTTAGGAACGCGTTTAGATATGAGTATGGCTTATCATCCTCAAACGGATGGACAAAGTGAGAGTACCATTCAGACTTTAAAGGATATGCTAAGAGCGTGTGTGATTGATTTTGGTGGTAGTTAGGATACTCATTTATCTTTAGCTGAGTTTTCTTATAACAATAATTATCATTCAAGTATTCGATGTGCTACATTTGAGGCATTATATGGAAGGAAGTGTAGACTACCAGTTCTTTGGGCTGAAATTTAAGAAATTCGGTTGATGGGACCAGAATTGGTACAAGAGAGAACTGATAAAGTGGTACTGATTAAGGAAAGGCTCAAGGCGGCTAAAGATCGTCAAAAGAGCTATGCTGACAAATCGTCGTGAAAACGTTATAGTTTGAGGTGGGGTGATTAAGATGTTATTGAAGGTAAACACCATGGCCAGTTGTTAGTGCCTATGGAACAAAAGGAAAGTATCGCATACCCACCCAGATACGACTGACCAATAGTAGAAAAGATAGGAACCTGTAGCTATCGATAGAGATTACCACAATAATTGAGCATTGTTCATGATAACGTTTCGTGAGTCAAAACTAAGAGCAGATTGGCGGATGCAAAATCTATATGTCCATTAGAGAAATTAAGGTAACAAAACCCTTGTTTTGGTTGAAGAAGACCTGAATGAGAAAATGGCTCGCAAAGTTAAGAATTTGAAGTTGTAGTAGAAATCCCAAATGTAAAGTTTTTTTGGAAATTCTAATTGTGGGCCTGAGATTACTTAGGGACGAGAGGATTTTGTGAAAGCTAAATATCCGAATTTGTTTGTTGACCGGGTAATGAGTCTACTAGTTAAATTTCGAGATGAAATTTCCTTAAGGAGGAGATATTGCGACAACCCTGATTTAGCGAGGTTAGTTTAACCGTTAGAGTTAATTTTGCCTAGCTTTATGTGTTTTGATTTATGTGCGTTAGTCTATTTGGTGGTTTATATGATATGATATATGTGTTATTATATGTGATTGTGTTATTGTATGTGATTGTATTGGTAAAAATGAATGATTTAGTCATTCGGTTTCGCATGTGATGGTAATGTTGGAAGTATAGTGATTTTGTTATTTTAACGTTAGTAAAATGAAGGAAGTATGTATCCCGTAATAATGTTTGAGTTAAAGGTTAATTAGTTAATTTTGATTTATAATTCAAGTTATAAATTTAATAACTAAAATAATTGAGAAAACTAATATTTAAGAGTAGTAAAATGTTTTTAATTTTAAAGTGTGTAATTATTTAAAGGTAAAGCAAATAAGGTGTAATAAATAGTTTTGTATTTAAAAAAAATGATAAAATAAAATGTGAGGAGATCAAAGAAATTTTTATAAAAAAAATTATGAAAATATGGATAAGGATCTTGGTTGGATCGCTAGATAAAATGAAAAAGGAATGGAGAAAGATCGAGTTTAATTAGGAAACAAATCTTTTGTTATTATCCAAAAACAAGTATAAATACACCCATAACCCTAAACCTTAAATCATATTTCATCCTCCCCTTTTTGTGTTGAGTCGAACGGCCAACAAGAACAAGGAAGAACATCAAAATTTTTTCAAGAAATTCTAAAGTGTAGAATTGTGTGTTCGCGTCAGACGTTTTAGGTATGATCTTTTAAATCAAATTTTCTTTAAGTAACTTTTTAATTGATGGAATTAGGGTTTCATAAAAATTCAGTATACATGTTAGTTTGATCATTAATAATCAATTAGGGTATAATTAATATCGTTTAGATGCGTTTGGTTATGTTTAATTGTTGTTAAATTCGGAATTAAAACTGGACAGATTTTTAGGTCAACTTGTAAGTGTCATAACTTGGTCATACGGAAAGCTTTTAATGATTTTCTTGAGCCTAAAATTAACTACAAAGAGTATACTTTTCAAAAAAATTGGTTTCGTGAACTTTCAGTAAGTGGAGGTCAGTCAAATTAATTTTACAAGATTCATTGTCGAATATAGTTTTTCAGTCAGAATTTTGTATTGTGTATAGTTGAGACTCAAGAACCATATCAAAACGTCTTTTAAATTGGTGGGGTTGCTACTGTAGTAAGTTCATGATGTGTATGATTTTATAGAATTTTTCTAGATTTTTATAAAAGGTCTAAGTAGGTCTGGTCAAGCCATACTTTTAGGAGGTTGAATCAGATCTGTTTTTGGACACTTTGTGTTGTTAGATTTTAAAAAAATAGTAAAGCTTATTAAATAATTATGAGAAAAATAGGGTAATGCTATAACATGTTGAACTATAGAATATGAAGTATGAGAATTTATTAAGGTCATTTAGTATTTATAAAAAATTCGTTAAATAACTATTAAAATCAACCAAAAACTAGAAAGCTTGAATGGAAGGATAGAAGATGTTTAGAGTATAGTTAAGATATGGGTGGTTTGGTGTAATGTTTATAAGCATAGTATAGACATTAGAAATCCATCAATTATAAGGTTACATGAGCTAGGGCCGTAAAGCCTTGATTATGAATAATCGTTAGTCGTATTGTGTAGATTTTTGGCTTGGAATTTGCGTGCGAGTACGTGAAGCTTGAGGTGAGTTTTCATAGCCCCTTTTTAACTGTTTTTCTTAGGGTGAATATGATACTAAATGTGTTTTAAATTTTTTTAAGTTTTGTGATAAATGTTTTAGTTGTTTTGGACATTACTTGGTATTATTGCTTATGTGTGTGATGTTTGGATCGAAAGGGTACGCCTACCCAATGTGATGTGTATTTGGATCGGAAAGGGTATGCCTACCCAATGTGATGAGTTTATTGATCAGAGGGGTACGCCTACCCAATGGTATGTGTAATACGTTTTTTTGATTTCATTTAGTGAGCTTGGTTTGATGCCTATGGCAAAATCTAAGCCAAAGTGGTGTACTTTGTTTGTGTATATTAAGTGCTTGTATATGTGTATAGTAACTATAGTATGTTCCTAATGTTTTTGATCGCAACAAGAGTAATGTGTTTTTCCTAAAAACCTACATCTCACAACATTAAATTGACGTTTTAAAGTATCATTTTCAGGTGAGCATAGTGAAGTTAAAGATGTTAAGATGTGTGGCTAAAGATACCTTAGGAATTGCATTATGGAGTCTTCTTTTCTGGAGTCTTCATTTCATATTTTCATACTTCGGATATTTTGATTTATGGTGATGTTTAGTTTGGATTTATTTTCTATGTCTATGAATTGTGTGTGCGATTAGCCTCAATACAAGACCCCTCTTATGTTAGGTATCGTCATAACACTTTGTTTTTAATATAATGCATTTTAGACATTCTTTATTGTTGACGTCAGTGTGTTGTGATGATGCCTATCTTGTTATGCTTCGCGATTCCGCCTTGGCGGGGTGTGACATATTTTGGGCTTTAGACCTTAGGGTTCTTTGATTAAGATTTCCTATGACTTGATCTAATGGATGATTTTTGGACTCCTTAATGTTAACGACTTCGTCAACTTCTATCGACTCATCTTCTTCATTATTATTATTTACTACTCTGGTATTCTTTTTAATGGCTTCTTCTTCACCAACATCATCACCAATCAATGTTGATAATTTGGTAGGAGGAGGACTTTCATCGAATGTCACGTTGAATGATTCTTTGACTTTCATTGTATGTTTATTTAGCACTATATAAGCTTTACTATTTTGAGAATATCCTAGAAAAATACATTCGTATGACTTTGGGTCAAACTTGGTTAGATAGTCTTTAGTATTCAACACGAAGCACTTGCTTCCAAATACTTTAAAATATTCTAAAGAAGGTTTCCTACCTCTAAATATTTCATAAGGGGTTTTTCCTAGTATTGGTCGAATTAATATTCTATTTAGTATATAAGTTGACATATCAACGACATTACACCAAAACTTTTGTGGAATGGATTGTTCACTCAACATAGTCCTAGACATCTCTTGTAAGGTTCTATTCTTTCTTTCTGCTACCCCATTTGATTGCGGAGTACGTGGAGCCTAGAAATTATGGGTAATACCTTGTGCATCACAATAAGCTCCGAATTATACTTCATTATCAAATTCTCGACCATGATACATTCTAATAGCTACTATAGAGCTACCTAGTTGGTTTTGAATTTTCCTACTTAATATTTCAAATTTTTTAAAGGCTTCATTTTTAGTTTTTAGAAATCTAGTCCATGTATACCTAGAATAATCGTCTACTACTACTAAGGTGTACAAATTACCTCCATAGCTTTTAATTGACGACGGACCAAATAAGTCCATATGTAATAATTCTAAACATCTTTTAGTAGAGACCATATTTCGAGCCTATGACATTGCATGAGCTTGCTTCCTAATTTTGCAAGCATCACAAATTATTTATCATATTTTAGCTTAGGTAAGTTTCTAACTAGTTCCTTAGACGACAACGATTGAATTAAACGCATATTAGCATGACCAAGTCTTCTATGCCATAAGGTAGAATTATCCACTACCGTGGTGAGACATAATTTGTCTTGAGACTTATTTCCTAATTTCATTACGTATAGACCATTTTTCCTAATTCCATTTCCTATGATTTTACCATCTTTAATTATTTCACTACCTTCTTCCGTGAATAATACTTGACACTTATTGTTACAAATTTGACCAACACTAAGTAAGTTAAAGGCTAAGTTATCTACGTGTTCTACATTAGATATGGTGAGAGAATCATTAGAGATCGTACCTTTTCCTATGATCTTTCCTTTCAAGTTACTTCCAAAAACAACGTTACCACCATCATATGCTTTGTAGGTAGAGAATAAACTCTTGTTACCGGTCATATGTTTGGAGCAACCACTATCTTTGATCCACTCATCCGGTTCCAAGCATGTTCTCAAGCATACCTATTTCAACAAAAACAAATTCAAGCGTTTGGTCCCCAATATCTCATGGGTTCGAAAATGTTAGTGTTGTACATCCCTTGCATTTGTTGCAATTGATTGGGATATTGAAATGGGATACAATTTTCCATATGTACAAAGCCTTGATTTTGTTGGTTGTTCCAATTCATAGGATAGAAGTTTTGATGAATTGGTTGCCTAGAGTTTCTCCTAGATTGAGGTGTGTTGTATCTTGGTTGAGAAGAAATGTTTCTCCTAGGTGGAGGTGTTTTCGATCTAGACTCGGTTTTGACATAACCTATACTGCTTTTGAGTGATGGTTTTAAAGACGGTTTCTTTGACACATCAATGCTATTATGTATTAGTTTCTTCCTAGTAATAACAAAATCCGATCTAGAGGACAAGGGTGGACTAAAAACGTGTTATGTCCCTTTTTGGTCGTCGTTGCGACTCACGGATCCAGGTATGGTGGATCCGTGCCCTCTAATGGTGGATCCGTCCGTCGCGTTTTCAGCGGACGATCCAACGAAACTCATAATTTTAGTTCTGCTAGTTGATGCTTTACTATTATCAAATCCTAGACCTATTTTAAAACTAGATGACTTTTGAGTATCTAACATTTCTCTAAGTGTATTAGCACTTTTATCAAATTTAACTTGAGTTTCTTTAAGTTTGGCGTTTTCCGATTTAAGTTCATCACATGACTTACACGCAATTTCAATTTCTTTACTTCTCTCAAGTTTCTTAATTTTCTCGTTTAATTCTAAAATTTCTTTTTCTAAAAGATCTCTTTTAGTTTTCAAAATTTTATTCTTGTTAATGATTTTTAAGCTAATTTCACATAAGCTATCGTATTC
>BQNB010042358.1:0-46172 GCA_026074375.1 Tanacetum coccineum | reverse complement strand
GAATCGTTGTGAATTGTTTTATCTTATAAAAATATAAAATAAATAGGTAATAATTCGGATTTTGGACAGAATGTTGTGGTGACCCACCATATATGTTATATTTCATATATTTAATCCTTGTTTTCATACTCTTCCTTTTTGTAACCCACCATATATCTTATATTTCATATATGTTATATATCATCCATATATTAGAGTCCATTTGTCCATAATAGTCCTCATATGTCCAAGTTACCAAGATTAACAAATCCATAATAACACTTAAAAACCATAACTTTACTTAAGTGACCCTAATTTACTAGTTTTGTCCATAATCATTTTTATACATAAATCAAGTGTGTACAAGTGTATTTCTTCCAACATAACTTTATTTTAGTGTTCAAGTAACATGATTAAAAGTCCGTAATCAACATTAATACGTCATTTGCCTTTCTTTTACTTGTAATATATTATGTAACTTCAAAAACCCTAATTAATACATAATTACTTTTATGCCTAACCAAGAGTGTAAATCACTTATGTTTCCATTTTAACATGATGTCATTAACATCATAAGATATATAAAAGTGCACAATATGATGACAACAAGTAAAAACTCCATTTTACATGTTTAAAAACCTTAAATGGTGATTTCACTACATAGCACATCATATACATAAAAACTCATAAAATGAAAGCATAGAGGTTTAAAGTAGACCTTATGATGAATGATGATGGTGACAAATAAGTGATAAACCCTTGTTTAGTCACAAAACCAAAGCTTGCACAATGAAAACCCTAGCTTTCCAAGTAAAAGCCCTAGCCTTCCTTTTCTTGATTATTACTATGCTTGATAAAAGGGTTAGCCAAATACTTGGAAACACCTTAGAATATCTTAGAATGGATGTGTATAGGAGTGTATAGGTTGTAGAAAAATTGATATGGATTTATTATATAGGGGTGTTTGAGCCGTGGGTTGTAGAGAGCAAAAAAGAGATTCAATTTGATTTTTAGTGAAGTGTTTTACTTGTATGAGTTCCTATCTCTAGTATGCATGTATATATGGAAAGTCTTGGTCAAAAGATTGCAATAGTTGGTCTTAGGACAACTTCATGGTCTTAAGGAAGAAAAATAGTTTCAAAGAGAAAAGTTATGCTTGGTTTAATTGCATAGTGATCGTACACAAAGCCACTTGAAAGATTTTTCTATATTTCTTGTATACATTGCAAAAATTTCGTCCCATGTATGATATATATGACATATTTTTGTAACTTTTATGTATTGGGTATAAATGTGGGTATTTGTTGAAGCGTAGAAAAGTTTGGGTTCGGGTATACCTATATCGTATATTTTATTGTGAATGTATCATTTTACGAACAATAAAAATAAAATGAACAAAGTTAATAATTATCCTCAAAATAATTACTTAACCCTTGCTTGATGTAAACATTTAATTGTTTGATGCCCGTTTACATTGAACGCTAATTTTTAGCCTACGCGATTTAGCTTAACATTTACGATTTAAAACAAATGTGTACAATACAAAAGATACATAATAGATTTATCGACGTCGTCAATGACTTGAAAACACAGGTATTATACTAACAAACATGTAAAAGCGTGCGTTTAGGACAAACCGATATGTTTCACAACCTCATGTCATCACTAAGAACGATGTAAATTCCAAAACAAATGGTTTCTCTCCTAAATACATTAAAAGCACTACTAGGACTAGAAGATCGTAGCCTAGGAACAATCCTAAGAATGATTAGGTTCCTTTTGAAGTTAAGAGTAGTCTGCCTACTCGAAATAGTATTAGAGAATATAGATGTAAAACCGTAGGAGGTTTACAGGCTTTACTATCCGGACCATACGTCATCTGAATGTAATAACATTAAGCTTGCAATTCGAAATGAAAAATCTGAGGTTATTTGTGCTACATGTAAGCAATGTCTAATTATCGCTAATCATGATGAATGTGTGCTTCAGTATGTGAATGGCTTGAAATCTAGAACAAAAAATTAAAGTGCTAATGTTTCAAAAAGTATAAATCTAAAAGAAAATAGCCAAGAGTTTGGAAATAAAAATGAGGGCCAAGAAAGACTTGCTTCACCTAAGTCTAGTACACCTAGATCTTGCCTTAGGTGGTCACCAACTGGAAGAATGTTTGACCTTAAAGGAAAGATAATTGCAACCAGTAAATCTGAGTGTCAATCTGACTGCTTTAAAGGTGATAATGCATGTACTTCTAACTCTCAGGAACCGATCAGCAAACGGTTTCCAAGTTCAACATTCTCTATGACAGGTTGTCAAAATTAGTTTGATACTCTGCTAATTCTATTGCTTTTCGAGTATAAACTGAAGGACAAAGAAGATTATGGAGACAATGAATGTGACACTTGATGAGCTTTCAGCGATGGCTTATGTATAATTCAGTACATAACCCGGTCCTCAAAGAAAAGGGGAGTGTATGCTTCAGTGCGCTTTACCTTAAAAAGAAGAGAAATCTTCTTGTTTTCACTTCAGTTTAGATCTATGATGTACTTGACGTCGATGATAGAGTTGGAAAGTCTATTCTGGTCATTTGTTTGACGAATTATTCAATGGAGAAATCAGTTGGTTTCAAAAGTCAATTTCCGTGTTTACTACTGCTGATGCATCCGATAAACATGTTCAACAACAACAAGATTAACTTTCACTACTTAAACTTAGCAAACATGTATCACTGCTGATGGAAACTTCGACTTGTAAATATTTTTGATCTTTCTCTTTATTTTGATTTATAAATATTTTATCAGAAAAACAAAATATAAAAATATAAAACCTATAAAAGCAAAATACAAAATCAGAAAATTTCAAAAATACGAAAATAATCTTCTCCGACATGTCTCTCAACAATCGATAACATTTGCGCACTTCAGAAATGTTGTATTAATCTTTACACAGGTGAATAAATGAAGTTTGAGCTTGAGTTTAAAATGCTTTCAAACAACATGTCCTTTCAAAATTTTTCTATACGACTTTTGAGTAAATGTCAGACTTAGGACTCGCGTCTTTCAAAGAAAGGAAAATGGTCTTTTATGTACATTTATCCGAAAAACAACGGGATGTTCATATCTTTTCGGTCTTGGAGCAAATGAAGTTCATATTAAAATGTCAAGTGTGAATGCTCAAGAGAAGTACTATAGGAAATTGATGGTAAACAAGATTATCTCACATTTTTTCCCGTTTGAGCATAATTTTTTCAAGATTCTTTTCAATAGATATAAATTTTCTACAATCTTTCAAAAATTGTCGTGCTCGCCAAACTCCACTCCAACGTTTTCACTCTCTATTCTAAATTATGGGGGAGTATCATAATATGATTCATTCTGCATGCACTCCTGTTCTCCCAAGAACTATAGTTACGCTCTTGTGAATTCGGACATTACCTTGTTTTTAATTCATATTTGTATGTCAAAAATTGTAAACAATATTATATGCAATTTTTTTTGAGGGGAGAATAGTGATTAAAATGTGATCAATATTGGATTAAAACGTATACGATCTACTCATCTATAAGTGCGGTTCCCAAACCTCGATGTGAAAATCTCTTTCATATATATGGTGGGCTTATGTGTAGGGGAAAGCTTTTGGTAACTTAGAAAACTCAAGTGTCTTAAATGATTTCTTAGACACGTTGATTGATTTTTTTATCAAATGGTTTTATGGATCTTTATGGCAATACTCCAAAGACCGACCAACTGTTGTTTCTCAAAGAGTTATAAGGAGGTTAAGGTTAGGTATATTTGTTCCATGATCCAGCTAAAACCGAAGGGATCTACCCAGGAACACTCCATTAGATAGAGTAGAAGTCCTAGGTATGATTAAAAAAAGGAGTAAAGTGAGAATAAAAGAATAGTGCCGACTGAGATGGAGCTAGTGCTGGAACAAACCCAACAAGGTACTAGTCATGAAGTCTCGGTAAGTACTGAAGGGGTTGAAGAATAAAAAAGAATTGTAAGGATAAAGGGTGAAAAGAAAGAAGCCCTCCATACAACCATAGGCAGAAACCGGGTCAATACATAATCTATCGGTAATCACAAAGATGATTATGATATTAAAGACTGACATCATGGACCCAGTGATGCAATGCATAACCCTCCCTAGCCACTCAGAATCTCTCAAAATATTTTTGTTTCATTTCTTACGGAGATCAACACGTTTCTATCGGCTTTCTCATTTCGAGATTGTTGATATTGAAAAGGTGGCAGTCCGCTCCAGCCTCCGATTACCAAATAACAAATGTGCACTTATAGAGTCTATAGCCAACGAGATCCATCAAAAATCTTACTAGGACACAAATTCTAATATACAAAATGTCGTACATCATTATACAACATTTGGTATCAAAAAGTCCTACGCATTATCCTTGTGATAATTGCCAGAACATTAGAGTGATACTCTTTAGTATTCACAGTGACGATGAAAATCCTTCTTGAGCCAACATCAAACAAGCTCTTGGTAGGTGACTTGCGAGATTCTAAATGAATCATGCTTGTGTCAATTGGATATCGATTTTGGTCCAGTATATGAATTGACGACTCAATCAGAAAGATAGTAACTATTTGATTCCCTTCTTACCGGTGCTGTCTGCTTTTAAGACATTTCGGTAATTGAGAGACAAGCAAGTACGGTGAATCTAATGCAATCGCCGTTTAGAGGATTCTAATACTTTAGCTGGAACCTGTCAAGAGGTTCTTCTAAAATTGAAACCTAACCTGACAAGTATAGTATTTTACTGTTTAACAACGGTCCCACAGATCTGGAGTTAAACTAACCAACTCAAGACGAATGACAAAGCCATATTCGTCTATATCTGGTGCTTATCACTAACATCAATTTTCAGGTATAAGTGACGGCGTTACAACCTCATTCCAGCGGAGTCAAGATTCAAGACCTCATGCTCAATCGACAACGATAAATACATGATGAAAGCTCAAGCACACGTGTCAAAGTCTTCCGCAATCTCTGACGTACAAGCACTTCCTCAAAAGAACATTTTTGACAAGATTGTTAGACAATAACAAAGACATATCTTACTAGTGGGTCAAGTACTACTCCTACCGTGATGTGGTACAAGTAATCATGTTAAAGAAAATATTAAGGGAGATTGTTAGCAAGCTTTCAAGACCTTGAGCATGAGGGTGGAGACACAAGATTGCAAGGCGGCATAAAGATTCAAGGATAAAGATTCAGAGATATCAGTAGTCAAGACAAATCAAAGACAAAGACCACGATATCAGTATTTTGTCAAAGAATATCAAGTTAAAGATCAAGATCCAAGATCACAAGCATGCAAATGGAACTTCAAAAACAATTCCTAAGAATACAAGGCTCCAAGACTCAAGACGTCACAAGAAGGATCCACAATTGAATGACCAACCCTTAGGGGGAGATTGTTAGCCGTGTTTTTATTAAAGTGATGGTCATTAAATATTCCTGAGCCTTGTATAAGAAAAACTTAGTTTACAGGAATTTATCTAAGCTAATTGGGCCTAGGTGTCGGGCTTAAGTCCATTGGTAATAGGTCCGGCCCAAAGTCAAGCCCAACAACCCAAGAAGATTTTTATCTCTTGTAACTATATAAAGCCCTCTCCATGTGTGGAGAGGGTGTTGCTTCTCATTTTTCTTTCATGTACTAGTAACCATTTTTCCTTTTTATCTCTCTCTCTCTCTAGTTCTTTCTCTCTCTAAAATCTTTTTTCTTATCTTTGTGTTCATGGTGATGAAATGATATCTCTAACAAGGGCGAGTTATGATTCAAAGTGATTTTGTCAATGAATTTGTCTATTTAATCTTTCATGTCTATCATGAGGAATAGAGTATGCAATGTTGTGAATAAGTCAATTTTAACACATTTAAATATGTGAGGCGATGAGTACCACAATATTTACAAGATCTAGATCAAATTTCTTGTTCATAGCAGATAGGTTTGACATGTATAATTCGAGATAATGTCAACCATAGTTTGAATAATGCGTTGACATATATCCTTCGTCTCGTTAAAATAACAATGTTGCTTAACTTCCATGCCTTTCATATAAGTCCTAGCACATAAGCACATAAGCTCTAAGAGTACAATTATCTCTAAAAGGGTATGTAAATGACCTCTAGACTTCTATCCCCTTACATACTCAAATCAATATCCTATGGTGCATGTCAACCATGAAAAACCTCAACTAGACTCGTGCAATTTGGACTTTAGAAAATGTCATGCAAAAATCCTAAGCTTGTTTAGACTTAGACCGAAGTGTTCTCTCATTCAACTAACCAATTACTTTTTCTATTGGGTGATCTTTAGCTTCTTTTAGACTCTTAGGATAGCCTTCATCTAAAACTTTGACTTGTAATAACAGTGACCCATTAAGATCTTGAACTATGGGTTCATTGATCTTATCATCCTCTACCGAAGAAGATGACTTGGGCTCGGGGAAGCTCTCATCAAAGGTAACATTGAGAGATTCATTAATTCTCATTGCTTCCTTGTAAAGCACTATGTATGCTTTACTAATTTGAGAGTATCCTAAAAACACACCTTCATAGGACTTTGGGTCGAACTTGGTGAGATGTACTTTAGTGTTAAGTATAAATACTTTACAACCAAAGATCCTAAAGTACTCTAATGACGGCTTTCTATTTCTAAGGATTTCATAGGGTTTTTTATTAATGATTTTTCTAATATAAACCCTACTAAAAATGTAAGTTGTTGTATCTAATGCATGACACCAAAACTTTTATGGAATGGATTGCTCGTCTAACATAGCACGACTCATCTTTCTTAACTTGTGATGTGTTCTTTCAACAATCTCACTCGATTGAGAAGTGAACGGGCCCGACAAGCTATAATACATTTCATGTTGTTCACAAAAGCTCCCAAATTGCAATTTATCAAATTTACTACTATGATTTGTTACAATTGAAACAATAGAACAATCATGTAGGTTTTCAACCCTTTTACACAATATCTTAAACTTATCTAAGACATCATCCTTAGACTCTACAAACATAACCCAAGTATAGTTTGAGTGATCATCTACAATCATTAAAGTGTAGAAGTTGCCTCCGTAACTTTGAATTGAAGATGGACCAGACAAATCTAAGTGTAACAACTCTAAAACCCTAGTAGTTGACACTTCATTCCTAGACCTATAATTTGCATTACCTTGACTCCCTAAACCACATGTATCACAAAAGTGTCTTTCAAAGCTCAACTTTGGTAGGTTCTTTACTAGCTCGTTGGAAACTAAGTTTTGAACTAACCTCATATTGGCGTGACCTAAACTCCCTATGCCAAAGCGTTGAGTTATCCACCACGGATGTAAGACAAATTTGTTGTTTGGAGTTATCTCCCAATTTGCAAGTATATAGACCATTTCTCTTATGACCTTTAGCTAGCGTTTTATCATTTTTACTAATAGTACAATCTACTTTAGTAAAGCTAACTACACAATCGTCATCACATAATTAACCTACACTAATCAAGTTAAAAGCTAGACCACTAACATGCTCAACATTAGTAATTATAATGGAATCATGAGTAATATTACCTCCACCAACGACCTTGCCCTTTAGGTTGCTCCCAAATACAACATGTCCACTATCTTATGCGTTGTATGAAGTATACAATCTTCTATTCCGGTCATGTGCTTAGTGCAACCACTATTCACAATCTAATTGTCCGGTAGTAGATCGCATTTAAAACACACCTATAAGCAAATATAAATTCAAGGTCATGGTACACATTGTTTCTTGGGTCTGTTGTGGTTAGAAAATATGGTGTCTAGGTTAACCATTCCTATGTCTTGAAGTAAAGCACATAGTATATGTAGGTCGTACCTTGAGAACGCGGACCAAGGATTGTTTTGAAAATCGTGGGAGTTCTGAAAGTTTGGTCCAACGCTTCAAGGTGTTTTTAGCCTTTTATTTGGGTAGGAGTTTTCTCTCCTTTAGAAAGTGCTATGTTGATGATACAAAGACCTTTGGTTATTATGAAAATTTCTTCTTTCCGAAGAATGATTATTTTGAAAAGAAGGTCTTTGGTTATATGAGTTTGAAGGTCTCATATTTGGTGTGGGTAGGAGAGGTCTAGGGTTAACTCGAGTTCGTGTGTATCCAAGTCCATTGTGTGAGCCCGAGTGATTTACTCTTGTAATGGGTGATTGGAGACCTCAAGTGTTTGCAAAGTGAGTTTGCGAAGCTATAGGTTTAACATAGCTATTTGACGAATTTTCTTTTTGACTTTCTTTTACAAACACTATTGGTTTGTTTAGACTTACAGAAGTGGTTTTATCATTTTTTGAAAATCCAAGACCTTCCTTATCTTGGGACAATTTTTGATGACTTAACATGTCATCCAAAAAAACGCTACTCTTTTTGAATTTTGAAAAATTCAATGCTTCATCTTGAAGTTTAGAGACGTTGCACTTTAAAGAGTCAACCTCTTTGGTGAGTACTCCACACTTTTTGCAAGATTCAACCACCTCTTTCTCATTTACAAGTTTCTTTACTTCAATTTCAAGATCATTGATTTTACTTGCAAGTTTAGAATTCTTATTTTCAAGAGAACGTTTTTCTTTTAAAAGTTTTTGTAAAGTCCTTGTTAAACCTTAGGAGTTCCTCATTCTCCTTTTGCAAATCAATAATATTTGAATCATATTTAGAACTAGATGGTTTGGATACTACCTCTTGAGAGTCAATTAGATGGTTTGGATACTACCTCTTGAGAGTCAATTGACATAAGACACGTTGCGTTGTTTTGATATTCGTCGCCATCTTCGCTATCACTCCATGCTCCTTCGACAAAAGCCTTGTTCTCCTTTGGCTTTCACTCACTAGCAAAGTGGCCTTCTATTCTGCAATTATAACAAGCTCCTTGTTGTTTCGAGCTTTCACCCCCTTTGTTCCCAAAGATAGTTTCGCGGACTCTTCCAAACCTATTGGTACCATTACCAAATCGATTGGCACGACCGAACCGATTACCCTTGCGGAAGAACTTGCAGAAATTCCTAGCTATCAAATTAAATGCCTCGGCTTCTTCTTCATCAACATCTTTGTCACTTCCTCCTTGACTATCGCTATCATCACTAGTTTGCTCCCTAGTGACCTTAGCTTTAAGAGCTAATGATTTTACCTTTTCTTTGGTGATCTTAGATCCTATGCCATCATTATCTAAGACCATTTCATAAACCTTGAGATTTCCAATTAGCTCATCAAGAGGAAGTGTAGCCAAATCTTTGGCCTTTTCAATTGCCGTCACCTTGGCTCTCCATTTTAATGGTAGAGCACGAAGAAACTTTCTTACATGATTCTTGCTAGAGTAGTTCGGATCTATAGATTTAAGACTAGTCACAATAGCGTTGAATCGTGCAAAGCCGCTATCAATAGTTTCTTCATTAGGGATTGAAAACTTCTCATATTCTTGAGTGAGAAGATCAATCTGGCAATTCTTGACTTGTGAATTGCCTTGGTGAGTAATGATTAGTGTATGCTAAACCTCCTTGGCGGTATTACACATGAAAACTCTTTCATACTCTTTATGGGGTAAAGCATTGTAAAGAGTCATGTTGGCTTCTTTGTTCTTGCCAAGTTTCTTCTTTTATTCATCTTCTAGAAGTTCATACGGCATTTCCTTCATCAGCTTAGTTTCAGAGTCTTCAACTTCATAGTAGAAATCGCCATTTTGGATGACTTGCCATAAGTCAATATCTTTGGACTTTACGTAAGTCTTAAAGCGGGCTTTCCAAAAGCAAAAGCGATTGGATTCTAGCAAAGGTAGTCTTTGCATAGAACACCCCTCGACATAGTTCTCTTGAGCCATGGATCTTTACTCTACTTTTTCAAAAATCAGAGTTAGGATTTCAAATTTTTGAAAAAGAAGCTTTCAACTTAAAATGACTTCTCGGGAAGGCTTTAACGCTTGAAAACTTAAGTAAACTACTCTGATACCAATTGTAAAACCATAGAGGGGGGTGAATACGGTTTCTTGACTTCTTTAAAGTTTATAAAACTTCAAGTCTCGAAAGAGTCGAGTGGTGTGATGATCTACTTAGAAAAGAATTAATAAGTAGATAGAGATAGAGAGAGAAAGACACCACGATGGGGGTTTAGTCCTTCTGTATGTCCAGTTGTGAATCCATGGCTCCGATACTATACTAGTATAAACCTTATGGTGGACTATAAACCGTATTACAATTTAACTCCACCGATATGCCCAAAGATCAGAGCGCATACAAAAGAGTTACTACCTACGGTATTCCGCCCTCGGAATCCATCCCTAAGAACCTGTTATTCGACTTAACCTATAGGATCAATTAGATCAACTAGGACCACTAAGAACTTCCCCTTGGAAGTTTACCAAACCCCAACTAGATTCTCAATGATCTAGGCTTGATCTCATTGATACAAGACTTCCCTTACAACTCGATAGATTGAAATAAGATAGATGAACGAAGTCCTAACCTAACCTAGAAACTCGATTCTAAAGAAAGTATATGAGAAAGAAAACCCTTTAAAAATACACAAGTATGGATTAGGTACTTGTGTGACTCTCTTGCGGAGATATGTTCACTTTAATAGAATGATAGATGAGAAGTTTGGAACACTTAGATGTTAGACTTAGAGGATTAGAGAAGAGAAAAGAGAGGAAAGAATGTTTGCAAGAGGTGAGGAATGCAAAGGCCACGGGTGGGTATTTATAAGAAAAAATCCCAAATGTTGTAAAAACATTTTGCGAGTGGCGCGCTGCCCAAGCATCAGCGTGCGGCCAGGCGGCCAAATTCCCAAAATGTTTTCTTCGTGATGTTAGCGTTTTAAATACCCGCACTTATTAAACCCCCAATTGTACTTCACGCTATGACCTTTCAATCATTCTTACACTCAAGGTCAACCAACTTAAATACCCATTTGATAAAAACGTTTGTGAAGTATTTAAAAGCGTTTAGCTTGTCTGATATTGTAAAGAGAGAAAAGAATTACCGGAAAGGGGTATTTTAGGTATTCCTCAAAGTATAACTAGCTTAGTTGGGATCTAACTAAAGGTTTGAAAGAGCTAGTTAGAGTACATAGGAATATTCTTAGAATATTCTAAACTTGGAGAGAAAGGGGGAAGAATTAAGAATTTGAATTTCAAATCTTTCAAGAACATGTTGGGTAAAGAGAATGAGTTGTGAATGAGTTGGCATGATGTAATGGAAAGGAGCCTATTTATCTTGCTTTGAAATTGTGGGTTGAGATGAGATGAAGAAAGGTAAGTTGGAAAGGTGAGATGGCAAGATCAATGGTAGAAAGAGAGGTGTGTTTGTTTGGTGAGTGAAATGTGTTTGTTTGTGAGAGGAGGTGTGTTTGTTTAAGATGTGAGTTCAATCTAAGGGTGGAGAAGAGAATGAGGTATCTTGGATTGATGAGGTGGTTTGATCAAGGGTGGAAGAGAAAGTGTGTTTGTTGTGTTTGTTTGAAATCAATCAAAGGGTAGAGAAAAGAATGAGGTAACTTCGATTGATGAAGTGGCTTGATCAAGGGTGAAGATGAGTGTCTGTGTATGTGTGTGTAATTGAAATGTTGTGAGGAAGAAGGTGAATAGTGAGTGTGTGGTGGAGAATGTTTTGATAAGATGTGGAGGAGCCTTTGTTAGGAATGTAGGGAACAAAAGGTACAACAAGTACCAAGATAGTACATTGTGTAAAGGAATGTGAGTTGGCATATGGGTGTTATTTAAGCTAGACGGAGTGTCAATGTTTTCACCTCACTACTCACCACCCACCATGGTGATTGCTATTCCCATGGAAGAAACTCGCGCGAGAGTGGGTTTGGTTACGGTGAACCACTCACCGTGGTGAGTGTTAAACACTTGGGCCCTGCTTCAAAATCAAACCGTTGCTTATTTAAAAAAAACTTTTTAAAAAAAAACCCCCTTTTTACCTATAAATACCCACTACTTCACTCATTTTTATACACAACTCTCTAAATTAATATACAATCTCCCTAAACTTCACTGTAACACCGCCAAAATCACAACGCAGCGGAGTGCCACTTTGGGTTGCTACTTCTTAGTCCAAACGCATAAGTCATAGAAAACGGCTTTTATTAAGACGTTTTAAAATACATTTAAAAATGTTGTTTCACATTCGATTTAATTTATCAGAGTTGCACAGGTCCCCAAAACAATTTAAAATAAATTCCGTTGAGTCATAATACGACTTGATTCCAAAAATGGTTTTATTGAATGTGATTATTCACCTAGTCTTTAACCTTGATATTCGCACTCTATTTCCATCCACGCAAGCAAATAACCTAAGATAAACATGCTAAAAACGTCAACAATAATGTTGAGTGAATCCATAGAGTTTATAATAAAACATTTTGAACACAAGTATAATTCATCACATAACATGTTGTACACACAAGTTATAAACATCCTTCCACGTGCTAGAGCCCATGACCGACACTTTACCCATTATCACACCCACCGGCGATAAATAGTGCCAGGGTGGTATGCCGCCACCCCTCACTCAATACAAAATGTCCGTTACAAGGTGTTCATGGGCTTTATAGCCATGGATCCATACCCCGGACAAGATGTCACTCTAATAGATCTATTATTTTTACCAAGTGTCTTACCTTGAAAGATAAGTTAACAGCCACAGCTAGGGGCATACACTCATAGCAATGAAACCACAGTCACATATCAAAACCACTTGCATTTGATTTGCAAAACAAACATGTATCTTCCTCGCAGATTATATAAAACATATAAAATGTTTAAAAGCAAGGCTATGGACTCACCATGAAGCAATTATGTAGTAAGTACTGAAGCTAGATCAACAAACGCAGAAGTGAAATAGGTTGTTTAATGTATGCTACACATTCTACTAGACCTGATATTGCATATGTTGTTTGCAAACTGTCAAGATATACGAGTAATCCAAGTCAGGATCATTGGAAAGCAATTGGAAGAGTTTTTGGTTATTTTAAAAGAACTAGACAATTAGCTTTGTATTATGATCATTTTCCTACTATACTTGAAGGATACTCGGATGCTAGTTGGATAAATGGCAGTAGTGATAGTAAGTCCACAACTGGTTGGATCTTTACACTTGGTGGTGGGGCTGTTTGTTAGGGTTCAAAGTATGTATTACACATTCCGCCATGAAGGCTGAGTTTTTAGCACTTGTAGCCGCAGGTAAGGAAGCAGAATGGCTAAGAAATATGTTGTTAGATATAGAGTTGTGGGCAATCATACCAATGCGGGCCCATTTCTTACATTTGTGGAAAGTAATCAATGCTATAGGGGCATATAATAAGGTGTAAATGGATAAGTATAACACCATTAGCCTAGTAGACATACCTATATTATGGAGTTAATATCTAATGGGATAATATAACTATTATATATATCACGATCTTGTAATGAATTTTGCCAGATGCGTTTACAGAATAAGGTCTTCCGAAAGACATAGTCTTTAGAACTACAAGAGAGATGGGTTTGAAAAACACATTGGTAAAGTTGGAGGAAACATTTGGAAACCCAACCTTAATCTTAGCAAACCCTAAAAATCTACTTAAAGGTTCAATGTGGTAAAAACAAGTTGTTAATTACCAACTGGACACTAGTTTAGTTTAAATGCTAAATAGTGAGTAATTATTTTAAGGGTGAGTATTTATATTCTTAATGAAGTGTGCCTTTGGAAATTAAAGGGATTCACCTATATGGATATAAGGAGTGGTGCCGCTCCTACAAAGGTGAGTTACTTTTAGAGATATCCATGAAACTTGGATTAACACATGGCCATAATAGTGCTACCATGTTATGAGCATTAATTAACATGTTATATGTGTTATCTTTCTGAGTTTAACACTAAGAGTCATGGCTCAAATGCTATAAAGTCTCCATTGATTCTGTTAGGCTATTTGAAGAATATACACTATGTTAAGGTTCAAGAAGAAAGCTACCTTAATTTATGCATAATATGTTAGATATTATTAATAAAACCCAAGTGAGGGATTGTTGGAACTTGTGGGTTTTCATTAACAAATGCATATTGTATATATCTCACTAAATGGGTGAATGAAGTGAGTGTTTCATTATAAATAGAGATTAGCGACAATATTAGTGACTGATAACGCTCCAAATATACATAAAATATCCCTCTAAAATACACTAAATACATATGTTAACGCATGAAATATTACAAAGTTTTCTTGTTTGTTGTGTAATATTCATTTCAGGACCAAAAGTGACAAAAAGGACTAACGATGCAAAGAATGTCCAATTAAATAAACTAACGGTCGTTACAAGAAGAATCTAGAAGAGAATCCAAGGAGGAATTAATGAACGAGGCAAAAGTACGGCGCACAATTCCTTTTGTGCGGCGTACTTCAAAACGAAGTAAATGCAAATTATTTAAAGGGGCAATTTCATATCTCCCCTCATTTTAGTTGAAAATTTCATATATATCCAAACATGCATTAAAAACATTGTACATTATGCATTCAATAGTTGTACTTTGGGTATATATGAAATTAATCATCAAACTAGGGTGATATATGAAATTAATCCTTATTTAAACACCAAGTGCGGTGCACAAATTCTGAAGTGCAGCGCACTTTCCTGACAGTTACACAAAAATCATTATGAGTTCCATTATTATACAACTCCTGGCTTGCCCAACTTCTCCAACTAATGATTAGAGTTTAGCTATAAATAAAGGACGAAATTTGCTCCTCAAATCATCCAATTTCAATCATTCTCTTATCATTTCACCTATAATCACTAGTTATGGAATTGTTCTTAGGAATTGTTGAAGAATAAACCTTGTTCTTCATCAATTCTATGTTTTTAGTGGAAGGAAAGTGTTATTTGATCTTAGAAGGTGGTGTTAGGAGTTGTTATTGTTACTATAGTTGAAGTTGCAAGTCGTTGTAATCTCCGTTCAAAGCAATACCTTGTAAGCAGGAGCATTATTTGCTACTTGATTTTGGTATGAACATGTTTCTCTATTTCTATATCATGACTTTTGAATCAATCATACTTGTTTTGTGTACTGTTCTTATCAATATGGAGTAGATTAACATGTTTGGTTGGGAATATATGGGTGATATGGATTAAACTTGGATGAACTGTTGAATTTTGGAATTTTCTAAATATAAGCTTTTATACCCGGATTCTTTAATAGTCATTTGATCATCATACTAGTCCGGATATAGGTCGAAAGACTCCGGCTATGTGCTTGATTTCCAAGTTGTTTGTCTATGACAAATAGATTTTAGCCATGTGAGGATTGGCTAACAAAATGATTATTAACCCGAGTATAAAAAGGTTTAATGCTTAACTACATGTCTAACGAACTTGGTTAAGAAAGTTCATATTTATTATTTCCTAACTTGAATCAAACTTAAAGCATTTTTATAATCAAAAGTAAAGGCCCAAAGGATTTCTGATTATAACAAGTAGACGATCTTTTAAGTAAATTAACCGTTTCTTTAATCGATTATACTTAAATTCATGAACCAATTATCTATCCAAGTTTATCCATCTCCATTTTTGCTTCCCAACCAAACATTCCTTTATATCTTGAATTTTAATTATTATCTTTAGATCCGTGATAGTCTATAAGATAATCCCTTTTTCGTAATATTATCGAATATTTCTAAGAATACCCAATCCCGTGGAACGACCTGGTCTTACCTAAAAAGATTATACTACATACGTGGGTTATACTTTTACCCGTGTGTTTCCGTCTATTAACAGGTAATTCTAGTATTATAAATTTAAAGCTTTTGAAACACATCAAATTTTTTGGCGCCGCTGCCGGGGATTGCTTTTATTCTTGAATTAGTCATTATAATTTTACAAACCAAAAAATTTTCAAACTCGTCGTACAATTTTTTGGCAAACTGACCAAATTTTCTTCAGAAAGTGCGCCACACTAATCATTTGTGCGCTGGTTTTTCTGCAAAATTCAGAAAGTACGCCGTACTTATACCAAGTACGCCGCACTTCCTGCCCCTATTACAAAACAGAATCAGTTTTTAAGAAGGAAAAAAACACCAAAACACCAAACCCCAAAAACCATAAACTGTAATTTGACCATTTTGAAGATGTGAAATTTATTCCTTATGTTCAAAATTGTCAACACCTTGTATAATAGTAAATTGTGCATTAAAATAAAAAAAATCAAAAAGAACTATTTTATGCATTACTTGTTTAAATTCTAAAATATCTATGTTTGTTTGTTAGTTGCTAGTTGTAGCTTACTGAGTTTTGATTACATGAAAAATAAAAATGGAAATGGAAATTTTGAAAGAATTAAGAAAAATTATAAAAACCATATGATGATAAATATGTTTAAAAACCTGATAATTGCCATGTTCAATAGATATTTAGGAAATATAAAAAATAAGAAACGTAAAAATACTAAAATTAAAAATTATAAAAGTTTTAAAACTTATAAAGTACGCCGCACTTCTTTGGAAGTGCGCCGCACTTTCCTGCTTGAAATCAAACATAATGATTATTTCTTTGTTTTTGAACAAAAGTTGTTTGCATTGAAAAATTCTTTCTGTTTATTAATAATTTGTAAGTGTAAAAAGCTATTGTTATTTGTTTTAACTAACCCACTAATGGTTGTTTTAACGTTGTCTATTTCTATAAGAATTATGGACCCAAATTCAAGTCTCGGAAAAATTTGCTTAGGAGACAATGTGATTGAGATATCAAGTGACAAAATTGAAGGATCAGGAGATTGGAATTCTTCAAAATATCAAGACACGGCTGGTAGTAAAGGAAAGAAAGTCATGAACGCATTCAGTTTCTACAGGATGGAGACGGATGAGATTAGTGAGCGGTACATTGCACCATGCTTCGTGAATGGTTTGGGGGTGAAGTTAACTTAGCATTTGATGAGAACCTAATATCGAATGAATTTGCGGTTAAGTTGTGTTTGGATTATGAGGTGAAGAAAGGAAAAAAGTTGGTAAAAAAGAGCTAATTGTTGATTTAAAAGGAGAGATCTACTTTGTGAAGTTCATTATAAACCCTGAGGAAGATGATTTTGAGCCTGGAGTCATTTTGGGAAGATCATTCCTGAGACTAGCTAAAATTATTGATTTTGGTAACGGGGTGATCACCATTTATCTCGAACCGGATCCATTTCAGGATGATTCTAAGAAAACAAGAAAGAGCTCAGACGATTGGGATCAATTACTTGATTTCAATATTGATGATGTGCCAAAGTTTGGAGAAGAACTTCCTCCATTTGTATGCAAGATGAGGAAGAGCAACTGTAACAAAAAGAGATCAATGGAGAACCTTAATCTATTCTATCAAGATATTGGACCATCTTCATCAGCTGGGAGACATTTAACTCAAGAAGAGGCAGAAAAAGAGGCATTGGCAATCAGAATCAGCCAAAAGTTTGCTCTATTAGAAGAAGAGAGGCCTGTAATCGAGACGATGGCGTACCATGTAACACCCCCAAATTGGGTCGCAGTGGAATAAGGGTCCGGGGCGTGTTACTTCATAGATCAATAACACAAGATATATATAGAACGACCAAAAAGTCGTTTAAAACCGAAACATTGGATTTAACAAAGAATTTGTTACATAAGCCCGAAGCTTCACTTGTTCAAAATTCGAAGATTTCTAGCCCATAACAGATATACAAAATGTAATGCGACAATAGATATAATGCATGATATCCAAATCAAAACCTCCAATGTATCCCTTGCACCTCGTGCTTATTGACCTCCTGAAAAACATTGCTTTAAAACATCAACAATAATGTTGGTGAATTCATAGGCTTGATAAATCGTATATTGTAGGACCACAAGATTTCCCAAGTGTATGATAATGCAACAGATGCAGACATCATATAAATGTAATTACGTTGCCCTAAGCTCATGACACTGAAGCTCGACATAAATGAATACCATATAAATGGCCTACATTGCCCGTGATGATGTTCTAACCCGCAACATCCTATGTTCGACATGGTATACGTTCGTTTGCCCAGTGATAGCTAATCACCCGAACGGGGATGTCAATCCCAATAGATCTATTCATAACATTCGCGCTCACAATCCAGTAACTGACAGTTCATGATAATGGGCTCAACTAGGGTTATCGCTACTTAGGCAACACGTAATCATAATATAAAACTTATCCACTTGTGTCCAATTATAAAACAGTGCATGTTTCTCACCCCAAAAACTTATAAAACAAATCATGTAAAACGTAGGGCTATGAACTCACCTCAGCAGTGAAGTGAATGTGTAATAATCGAGTAAGTGAAATAACGACTCACGAACAAATCCGAAGGCAACCTAATCAAACATAGGTCGTATAAGTACTATGCACTTCGATAACTAATATCGTATACAATCCTATATAGCTCATCACCATCTATTTGTAATTTATAAATCGTTGTTATAAAGCGAAAACGTTTATAATTATCGTTTTAGAAAAACTAGCATAACTTTCCCGTTTTAAACCCGTTTCTCGCGTTTCTTACGTCCACGTCTTTGTATTAAGATGATATATAAAAATATTACATTTTTATATTTTATAACCTTTTGATGAACAATACTTTTACTGTTCATGACGTTTTATAAATTTACTTTTATAAATTTAATTGTCGTAAAACCCGTAAATGCAACAACTTATTCGTTTTAATCTCGATTTTAGCGATTCCTTCGAGCACGTCTTCGTTATTAAAAGTATCACATTTTTATAAAGTGGGGTCTGCTGATAAACAATAATTTTTTACTATTCATAGTTTATAAAGTTACTTTTATAAACTTTAATTATCGTAAACGTCGTATTTTATTCGTTTTAGCTCCGTTTTTAGTAATTCTTTCGAGCACGTTCTCGTAATTGAAAGTTCTATTTATTTATGAGGTTTACAAAAATAAATGTTTCTGTTTTAGAAGTATTTTATAACTTGCTTTTATAAAGTTTATTTTATAAAACCGGTATTAACGTAAATCATGTTTTTATCGTATGTTTTTCGTTATTAATCCGTTTTTTGAGTTTCTTACCTTTTTGGAATCGTCATGAGGTGTACTATTTTTATAAAACCTATTATGACTGTCACCATACACGAACCAAAACAGCCTCTTTATAACTTTGCCATAATTAGTTATGTACACTTTATATATATATAATTTTCAACTTTATAAATATCACAAGTCTTACACAAGTCTTTTATTCTTTTGCCATACTTTTATTAGTTGTCCATAGGTCCTAAGTTGTCCACATAAGTCCTTGATACAAGATTTACATGTCATTAACATCACATGAAAACATCAACTTTCCTAAGTACTTTTAACCAATAAGTTTATACTATAGTTTATCCACATAAACCATTGAGTGTACAAGATTGATATGCCTTTTTAACTTCATCTAACATCATATAACATGTGTACAAGTTCATAAAATCTTGTTTTACAAGAATAATCCATTTCTACTTGTTAAAACCAATATCTCTAAGTGATTATTTGATACATTGGAACTTCTTATACCATATAAATCATGAAATGAAAAGTTAAAGGTTTTTAGATAAGCTTATGATGAACAATGATTATGAGAAATATGTGCTAAACCCTTGTTTAGACTTTAAACCCAAGCTTGCAAGAATGAAACCCTAATTATTCCAAGGAAACCCTAGCTTCCTTTTATTGTTTAACCCTTGTAAAGGCTTAACCAATACTTCAAAACACCTTAGTATGTCTTAGGAATAATGTGTGAATGCTTGTATAAGTGGTAAAATAATTTGTATGGAGAGGGGAATTGTTGTGTAGGATTTTTGAGCGTGAGTAGACAAGGAAGAAAGGGTGGAATGTTTTGAATTTTTGGTTTAGTGTTTTGGTGTTGTGTACTTATACTTGCAAATGGTATAAGCTCTTGTATATGTAAGACTAGTCAAGGAGACACCATGAGGGTCTTTAGGAAGACTTTTGGTCAAAGCAAGACATAAGCTTTATTAGTAGATGTTGTACAAGCAAGTTGGGGATTTTTGGTGTGCTTCTTGTCCCTATGGTGTTGTATACGTGGTATATGGGGGGGGGGAAGAGCAATTTTTATGTCTTGGATATTTTATGGATAATATCTTGTAGTTACTTCCATTATATGAGATTAAAAGAGTAAAGATAAAAGTACACATGTTATACTTGAATTGTTTAGTTTCTAGCTTGTTACTTTTATACTATATGACTAACACTTAAACTTGGTAATGTTAATAAGACTTTGAGTGTTGAATGTAAAAATAAGTATTTGTTGAAGCGTAGATTAATTAATATGGTTCCAGGTATGCCTAAACAAAATTTTATCGCGAAATATACACACTTTACGTAACCGATAAAAATAAAATGAACAAAGACCATAATTATTCTCAAAATAATTATTTAATACTTGCTTTATGTAAACGTTTAATTGTTTGATGCATGTTTACATTGAATGATCATTTTTAGCTTGCGCGATTTAACTTAACGTTTACGATTTAAAGCAAACGCATACAATACTAAAAATACATAGCGGATTTTTTGACAACGTCAATGACCTTAAAACACGAGGTGTTATAGTCTCCCCCAGTTAAGTGAGCCTTGTCCTCAAGGCTTAAGACGCGACACTTGACGATGGTGCGGTCTTTGTGAAGAGGTGTGGATATTTCTTCCTGAATTGATCTTCGCGTTCCCATGTGAACTCAGGACCTCTCCTGGAGTTCCATCGAACCTTGACTAGTGGAATGCGGCTTTGCTTCAACCGTTTAACTTCATGGTCCATGATTTCTACCGGCTCCTTGACAAATTAAAGCTTGTCATCAAAGTGAAGTCCATCCAACGGAATGGCTAATGGTTCGTCGACATGGCACTTTATCAAGTTGGATACATGAAATGTATTGTGAACCCAGCTCAGCTCTTCAGGAAGCTCAAGCTTGTATGCAACGGATCCAACCTTTTCCAATACCTTGAATGGTCCAACGTACCTAGGGTTCAACTTCCCCTGTTTGCCAAAAACGTAGACACCATTTCCAAGGCGAATACTTTTAAGCATAACTGTAATCCCCAACTTGAAAGATGGTATGATATACATGATGATATTTAGTAAATTTTAGGTATTGGGTATAATTGTGGGTATTTGTTGAAGCATAGAAAAGTTTTGGTGGTTCCAGGTATGCCTAAACGTATTTTATCGCGAAAGGTAAACATTTAATTGTTTGATGCCCGTCTACATTGAATGATTATTTTTAGCTTACGCGATTTAACTTTACAATTACGATTTAAAGCAAACGCGTACATTACTAAAAATACTTAGTGAATTTATTGACGACGTCAATGACCCTAAAACACGGGGTGTTATAATGCGGCTATGAATTTGGCTCGTCCACATCTAGCTGCTGCCACCATTGGGAATACCTGCAGGTTTAGGTTAGTGATAATCCACAATTATGGACGAAAGTGTCTTCGTCAAATACGGTTGCAATAACCACAGTTCCCTGTTGATCAGTATAAATACTGCATGTGATCAGATAGAATTCCGAAGAATCTTCTTGACACGGTTTCGCAGCTACACTAGCTGTTCTCATTACCGAAACGTCTCAAAGTAGACAACATGGTATGAGTGAACCATCGATTTACTATCCCACCGAATGAAATAAAAATTGATTTGTAACCAATCGACGTGTCACTTGCTAAAGTGTTTTGTGACACATCGAGAGTTTTTAAGCATTTAAAAAGTCATCAATCGTCAATTCATATACTGGGCCACCAATATAGCTTTTTCATCAATCGTCAAACATTTGCTAACATAGGTGGCGATGTTTGCCTTCATATTGGGCCACCAATATAGCTTTTTCATGTCTTGGTACATCTTTTCAGAACCCGGATGGATAGAATACTTTGACTTGTGGGACTCGTGCATGATCACAGTCCTTAAATCACCATAGCATGGTAACCAACTCCTGCCATTGAAGCATAGAGTTCCATCCGCATGGGGTTCCAACTTTTCCATTCTAAATTTCTCCGGATCTTTAGAATTTTCAAGTAACATACCTCCAACATCTTCGTTCTTGATGTTCTCTGGTTTTCGTGCTTCAGTTTGAGCATCCAGAATTTGTTTGGGGAGATTCAAACCTATAGTCATGACTAAGGCTCGAACCCTTAATGGTGGCTCTCGTTCCTTCCTGCTCAAGGCGTCAGCGACAACATTTGCTTTCCCTGGGTGATAACGAATCTCGCAATCGTAATCACTAAGCAATTCTAACCAACGACGCTGCCTCATATTCAGCTCCTTTTGATTAAGAATGTGTTGTAGACTCTTGTGATCCGTGAACACCGTACACTTGGTTCCGTACAAATAGTGTCTCCAGAGTTTCAGAGAAAACACTACCGCTCCAAGTTCCAAATCATGAGTCGTATAGTTCTTCTCATGAATTTTTAGTTGGCGTAATGCATAAGCAATCACCTTCTCTCTTTTCAACAACACATCGCTCAAACCTTTGATCCAAGCATCGCAATATACGATAAAATCTTCGCTTCCTTTCGGTAAAGCTAAAATTGGTGCACTACACAACTTCTGCTTCAACAATTGGAACGATGTTTCTTGTTTGTCACCCCACTCAAACTTGACCTTCTTCTGAGTGAGCTTGGTCATTGGTTTGGCAATCTTCAAAAATCCTTTGATGAATTTTCAATGATAACCGGCAAGACCTAACAATTGATGAATCTCCGTCGATGTCTTAGGATATGCCCAATCTTTTATGGATTCGATCTTGGTGGGGTCCACGTGAATGCCTTGACTACAAATTACGTGACTGAGGAACTGTACTTTGGAAATCCAGGATTCACACTTAGAAAATTTGGCATACAATTCCTCCTTCTTAAGAAATTCTAGAATTGCCTTAAGATGTTCTTCGTGTTCCTTCTTGTTCTTTGAAAAATAAATATATATCGTTAATAAAGGCGATAAAAAACTTATCCATGTATGGTTTGCACACTTGATTTATGAGATCCATAAATATCGCCGGTGCGTTCGTCAAAACTGACCATATCGAGTTTTGAATGCCGTTTTCTGAATATCTCCTTCCAGTACTCGAAGCTGGTGATGACCTGATCGCAGTTCTATCTTAGAATAAACATTGGATCCTTGTAGTTGATCAAACATATCGTCGATCCTTAGGAGTGGATAATGATTCTTCACCGTTAGCTTGTTTAATTCCCGATAGTTGATGTACATCCGAAATGATCCATCCTTCTACTTGACAAACAAGACCGGAGCTCCCCAAGGTGGGGAAGTGTGTTTTATAAAGCTCTTGTCGGATAGTTCTTTCAATTGTTCTGATAACTCTTTCCTTTCGGAAGGTGCCAATCGATAAGGTGCCTGTACTACAGGTGCGGCATCGGGTATCTAATCGATTTGAAATTCTACTTGTCGAGTCAGAGGGAGACCCGACACGTCCTCTGGGAATACTTCAGGAAAATCTCGAACTATCAGAACATCCTCAAGTCATTTTTCTTCAACTTTTCTTCAGTCTCCTTTGTAGTAACATGTGCCAAAAAGGCCTGACATCCTTTTAGCATGTGCTTATGTGCTTTAGTGCACAAGATGATGTTCAGTCGAGAATAGTTTGCGCGGTTGGTTCCGTTACTACGAATAATCAACGTTTCATTTCCGAATGGAACACGAACGATCTTTTCGTCACAAAAATGATGGACTGGTATCTCGCCAACCAATCCATACTAATTATGAAGTTGAATCTGCCAAATTCTATGGCATTAAGTCGATGTTGAAATGGTGATTTAGTAAATTCTCTAATGGCGAGCAAATTTGATAGCGAATTATCCTAGGGCGACCATCGATGTGTCTTAGCCTTTCGGCTTAGAATTTGTCATAAGATGATGTTGACTTTATAGTAAGATGGAGTGAAGGTTTGCTTAGTTGCTATGGTTACTAATTCGATTTCTTGGAGTAAATACGTTTTATGAATACGCACACAAAACATGATATAAGTAGGAAATTATTTTCTTGACAAGAAGTTTTTAGAGTGACTACTCTCAGCATGGCATGGTACTTTCCTGAATTATACATAGTTGATCAGGCCATGTATAATTGAGGATTAACGATGCATTGCTCATTTTCGTCAAAATAGTGTTATGATTTCATGATATTCGTGAGAGTAGTTTGCAAGAGTAAATAAGGAATCTAAGTTAATATTGACAAAATTTTCATAATACGATAATTTGATAGATAATTTAAAGTCATTCGTACAACGGAAATTTAAGAGAAACACAACGAGAACTCCTAAGGAGATAAAGTTTAAGATAGTTCCAACTTAGGGTTTACTAGGCAAAGCGAGACAACTTTCTCTTTTAAGCTTCGATCTCATCCTCAATGTTGTTAAGGTCTTGTTTGGTTTCTCCTCCTCCAAAGGCATGCACCACTCCACGTGCTTCCATACTTCCAGCTTGGTTTCCATGGTTTTGATTCTTCAGCTCCGGGCAATCCCTCTTGTAGTGTCCTAGACCTCCACACTCATAACAGGTAAGAGTTCGTTGATACTCAGCAGCAGCAGGTGTTCTACAATTCTGGGCCAGATGGCCAATCTTCTTGCATATGTTGCACTTGGGTGCACACTGACCCTTATGATGGTAATTGCACTTGGTGCACAGTGGTAAGGTTCCAGCATACTTTTTCTTCCAATTCCCGTACTTTACAGTGCACGGTCCATTGTGGTGACATTTGCACTTGTTGCATAGAGGTAGGGACCCAACATATTTCTTGTTGTTTGGCCCAACAGCGTGTGCCCAAAACACCTTATGCCCTTTGTGTTGTTGGTTAGAGCTTCCATTGTGGTCACTTTCCCACTTCCTTTTGTTGCTAGCATTCCCTGCTACTTTGTTTTCTTGCTGTTTGGTTTGGTTTATTGACTCGTAAATAGCAATAGCCTCGATAGCATTAGCCACTCGCTGGGCTACAATCTGCTCAATTTCCTCGACACTCATCCCTTGATTAACAGTTGCCATTGTTCTTCAAAGCACAAGAAATTATAATACCCGTTAGATTTCATACAATCATAACGTGACATGACATATGAACAATAAATAAAATGGGATCACATCACATAGTGAAATATAAAACCAACACGAGATCGACATGACATAATACATCCATTCCATATATAATCTGGAAACATACATGATCTGTTTGGTACAAAATGATTCCCTACTGCTAGGTTACAAGATGAAAATAAACCTAGAGCCCTACTAGCCGGGAGTTACCCCGTAATACTTAGTAGGCTATACATGATAGCTAAACAGAAACAAAAGATCTATATAGTCTGCTAGCTGGGAGTAACCCATAAAAACTTAGCAGGCTATATAGTATAGCTACAATATGATAGAAAGGTAAACCTAGGCACTACTACCAGTGTCCTCTAAGGTGTCAACGCGTGCTCCAGCCTCCAAGGCCTGGGTACGTATGATATGCTCAATAGCACGATCATCTGCGTCCTGACGCTGCCACTCGTGGCGATACGCCTGAGTCTCTAACACTCTAATCCGTGCCTCTAGTGCCCTGCTGTAAGCCTCAGACCTAGCCAAGGCCTGACGGGTCTCGATGCTCTCTTGCTCGTAAGCAAGCCTCTCTCTCCTCAATATCTCAATCTCAGCTCTCACAGCAGCCCGGTCCTCCTGGGCCTCCTGATGTCGTGAATAAAACCCCAAACTCTCTCTCCTGCGAACATCTGCCTGGTAACTGACCCTCAGGTTGACCACCTCTACGGCGGCCATAGTCCTCCTCTCAGTATCTCGAACCCTGGTATCCACAGTGTCTACAAAACTGTGATCGACCCTGCGGGCCATAGTAGATCCTGGCTGTCTAGCAGCAGCAGCAGCAGAGCTCTCCCCAACCTCAACCCTAGGTGTGGGAGCAGTAAGTAGTAGCCTCTTCCGAGGTGGCGTGTCAGCCTCGGGAATGTCAGCTCTACGTCTAGTGGATGGTGTAGGTAGTCGTATAGGTAACAATGGTGGCGTCCCTGCAGGAAGTAGTGAATGATATATGGATGGTGCTGTAGCTCTCCTCTGAGCCATGGCTGTTCTAGTATGTGGGGCTCAGATAAGTGTGGGTAGGAGGGATGGTGGTGGTAGTGGCGGTGTAGGTGTAGAAGCAACCTCAGTAATCTATGGCTCTATAGGTGCCTCATCCTCAGCTGGCACTAAATCCTCAGGATGCTCAGGCTCAGGAATGTACACTAGTACATGATCCTTTAGCTCCATAGGATCAGGTACATACTCTGAAGGACATGGTGCCTTTACCGCCCATGGGTTTTTCTAATACTAATAGGTAATACTTTAGGCTTTCTTAGTTTTCTAAGCCATTTTACCGTCATTCAAAAATTTAGAAACCCAAGATTCATTCGATTCGAATAAAGACCCACAATTTTTCAAACAAGTAGGCGACAAAACAACATTAACATACGAAGTTCTAGATTTTTAAACTGGTCATTAACAAGCCGCAGTACGATGACTGTCTTGTTATATTAGAAAAATCTATAAACGCTAGTGGTGGTCTACTACTTTCTGTCTTCTTATTTCCTTCACATTTTGACTATTGATTGGCACGTGACCTTAATCTTCATTTGAGTGCTCCTCAACTGTCAGGCCTACTAACATTAGTTCATGTAAAATACTTCTGAAGATTAGACAGCACGCAGAGGATTTTAATATTCCAGATAGTCTGAAGGCACCATGGTGTAGCTCTAGTTATTGTGTTTTCCTTGTGTTCCAATATATGAAACCATATTGCCAATAGAGGACTTTAAATACACAATTTGTGTTATCTTCACCAACTTGCCTATGCTGTCGTATTAGGTAAAATTTAAGTCATTTATAAAGCCTTTACGAGCTGTAAACCCATCATGACACATTACAGTTTTAGAGAACGGACTATTATGTCTTTGAAAAACTTTATTCCTCTCAAGAGAGTCCTGAGAAAAGGAATGCCGTTTTTGTGCGCTAAACTCGATGGTTATATGTTGTAATCCTTACTAGAGCAAATTATGTGTTGTCGAACAACCGAGGGGTTATATCAAACTTAGTTTCTAACAAGACCTTTCCTATATCGATTCTCAATGAGTATCTTTAACTCACTTATGGCAGATGTTTCTTGTCTTGCAATTGAGCATTCAAATCTTGTAATCTTCAAATATTAGATACCATTTGAAGATTTTATATCTTTTGCAAACTGTGTCATTTTTCATTTGTTCTTGACATTGATATGTAAATCGAAGATTCAAGAGAAATTGAGTGTTTTTTCTAATGTTATGCAAAACTTCGAAAAAGCTGAGTTATAACTTCTTTTACTAACAGATATCATTTTAATTTCAGAAGCTTCTGTGGTCAAGACATTAGCTACAGATTCTTCACTTTTATGAAGATATAATCGAGTTGCTATTTCCTTGTATGAGAATCTAAATCAGATAACGAATGCAAAGTAAAGAACCAATAACATATTAGACCAAACACATTCTTGCCAAAGAGTTATTCAATACATATTGAAAATTTCTACTTTTATATCTCAGATTCAATTATCGTCAATTTGATTTTTCAAGTGATATCAAACGTACTATAAATTAGCACTTCATATCTTGCTTAAGATTGCATTTGAACGAAATGTGAAACTACATTCTGTAGGATCCTTTATAATGGCAAGAGGCATCAAACCATGCCTTAATTAAGGGATATCAATATCATGAGCAGATCTGGTGCAAAGCTAAAATTGAAATCATGAGAATGCTTATTTCCCCGAAGCTTGATCAACAAGTTCTCATAGAATGAAATAATGTTATTACTCATTTACATTATATACTTGATCTATTTTTACCCGTTCTTGATTTTGTGAACAGGTAAGATACTGATGATTTTGAGAAAAATTCTCTTTTGGTCTCTTCAGCGATTTCAAAACAACAAAGAGTTTTCTCCACATTTTCCATTTCTTACATTCATCTTGCATGTATAGCCCACCTAGTTCATGATATTCCAAGTGTTGCTAAACAGTATTTAAAAATTTCAAAAGACTAATTAATGCTCTTCTGCATGTATATCATAAGATACTCACATAGAGATCTTTAATCCGTTGATTTGCGCGAATTGACACTTCTATCGATTATCCAAGGACTGTTAAGGTGGTCACTCCTTATCCCTAACGGGGACGAGTCAATATACTGACAGATCAGATTGGTCCCATTATAGACGGTAATCTTATAACACACATGGTTTTTATAGATTGAGCCTTCTTTAGAGACATTGGATTTGCAAAGGTACGATCTAGTAACCAAAGAATGTTGGCGCTTGAGGTGACCACTGCGCTAAACATTATGTAACTGGTGATCTTAGAATTGCATTGATTCCATTCTATGTAAACAATTTTTAATTCAAAAAACTTTAATTGCTTTTTGTTTCCGATTGAAATCCATTTGAAGCCAATGGGCTTTATTCTCCATTAAGACTCTGAAATGTGGTGTTTTCCTCTTTGACACTGCGAAATTTCATATAGGCTTTAGTTTTAAACCTTTCTTTTATGTCAAATTATTTTTAGAGCTAATAGTCCTTAAGATTTTATTTAACTTTGTTCAAGTTCTTGTATAGTCAACAGTACGAGCCCTTTAAGGTCTTGTATGTCTTAACTCATTCTGATTTAATTATGAAAGAGTGCAATTACAACACTATCCATCCCGAATACTATTAGACTCCCCTATGCGTTTCGACTAGTTTCTACATAAGAATAGATTTGCACTCTGTTCAATTTATATGAGCATAGTGATTTTTCTTTCTTTAATTACTTTGAAATCTTTTTTTATTAATATTACATCAACATCAAGTTCTTTAGATTTTGACAATTAATTAGCAACACATCAACGCTCATCTCCGACTTCTACAACATTTTGGTCAGAATCTGAATATCAATTATCACACATATCGCGGTGAATCAGGATGGACATTACTATCAACCTATTCCACTACACATTTTTACTAATGGGATTGCAGGTTTGCTCAGAAATGCTGTCTCTCATGGGCAAACACTTATATTTAGCATCAGATGTTGATACCTGTTCTCTAATGGCTGCAGCAGTTGAATTTGAGTATTGATTGTAACACTATCTTGAATCTCTGCTCCCATTGAAACAGTAATGTGCGTACCAATTTGTTTATTATCATCTCCTCATCCGTGTCCTGCTACCAATACAGCTTGCCTGCTAGTAATATAGAAATGATACACCTTTCTTCATCTTAATTTGCACAACAACATCTTTTCCATAGATGAGGAAATACAGTAGAGTCATCAACCCTTATTTGGTTTCTGCAGCCGTCCTGGTCATCGTGATGACGTGTACGAAACTCTGAACTTCCCTCTCTAGTGCAAACATCTACACTGGTAGGTTATTCCTCCTGTTGACCAATCTCTAAGGGCGGTCATAACCTCACTCCCAGTATCTAGGAGTCTGGTCTCTATATAGGGTCCTGGCTGATCCACGGCAACCATCAGCAGCAGCAGAACTCTCCTCCCATCTCACACCCAGTCAGGGCGAAGTAGTAGTAGTAGTCTCTTCCGCGGGCGCGATGTCAGCCTCGGGAAAAATCAGACTCTGGGCGGCTAGTAATGTTCTGCCTGGTAGAGGGATAGTAAACAATTGGTGGGCCCTGATGGGTTCGTAACGTTGAATGAGTAAAACGATGCAATATCACTCATCACAACTCGGAGTGCTCTAATGGACTAAGAGGTCGAATTACAGTAGCTAAAAAAGGATGTGTTAATGGAGGTATAGGTGCCGTCAACCTTCAGCTGGCACTAAGTCCTACCAGGGATGCTCAGGCTCTAGGGGAATGTACAACCGGTATAAAGGTTCTCCGGTAAAATACCTACTGCTGGATACACGAAGGTGCCTTCTCAAACAACTGTTGTGCAGCCTCCGCGAAAGGATCCTCAATGAATACTCCAAGATCACGTGCCTCAGATGAAACAGACGAAAGGTACCGCGGAATCGGCCGACATTTAACTATCTGTACCTCAGCAAATAACTTAAATGAGTATATTATATTAAGGCTCTTATAGTAATATAACATTTATATCATAACGATGTATATCAAATAAGACAAGCATCTATTCCAACCAACTAATCAAACAAGGTAGTAGTATGCAGAATGTATGCACATGTGTATGTCCCTTTTAATCCCTTGTTAATTAAAACAACTTTTGAAAACGGTTATATTCCAAGCAACATCATTTGACCTGGTTCTCTATAACCTTGGCTCATTGTATACCAATCTTTAACACCCGCCAAATAGGGTCGCAGCGAATATGGTCCAGGGGCGTTTACTTCTCAATCAATAACACAAAGATATATATAGGAACGAACCAAACAGTCGTTTGAAAATGAAACATTGGATTTTAACACAGTAATCTTGTTACATAAGCCCAAAAGCATAACTTGTTTCACTTAATCCAAAATACAAAGATTTTCAGCCCATAAAATAAAATGCCGACAAAATCTGTTATGCATGAACATCCCCAATTAAAACCACAATTCGTAATCCATACGTACCTCCGTGCTTATTGTCCCCTGAAAAAACATTAATATTAAAACATCAACAATAATCTGTGGTGAATTCCTAGGTTTAGACAAATCATCTATTGTAGGAACCACAAGATCTCCCATATTATAATGCACCAAATGCAAGACATCATATAAATGTAATTACGTTGCTCTAAGCTCATAACACTGAAGCTTGACTAATGTAGTACCCATATTAATGGCCCTCATTGCCCGTACCAAGATGATGTTCTAAGGAACCCGCAACATCCTATATTCGACATGGTATAAACGTTCGTTAGTTCAGTGATGCTAATCACCCAACGGTAGTCAAAACCCAATAGATCTATTTATAACATTCGCAGCGCTCATAATTAACGAGTTTCATGATACAAGGTCTCAGATATGGGTTTAATCGCTACGATAGGCAACATGTAATCATAATATAAACTTAACCACTTGTGTCAAGTACAATTAAACATTGACGCCATGGTTTTTACAACCCCAAAAACATGTAACACACAAACAAGCATGTAAAACTGTGGCTGGCTAGTGAACTCACCTTAGGTTCTTACAAAATCCAAATATCGCAGATAACGCTCACCGTAAAAGCTCGAATGCAACCTAAATTATAATAGATCGTATAAGATACCACGGTACTTAAAAATTGATAACATTGAATGAAATTTCCTATAGATTAATAGCTGTACTATCGGATCGGAAGATAATAAAAGCTATCAAAAATAAAGAGGTCATGACATGACGTTCGAGGAGTTAGGACACTTTAAATCGTAAATCCAACAACTCGTCGAAACACCATCCGAAGAGGTCTTCATTAATGAAACTCCCTAAGTAATAAAGTACTTTGAAACCACATAATATTCCTATTATAGCTCAATCACCAACTAATGGTTTTTGGTATAATTGTGTTTTATAAGTTTAAAACGTTTATAATTCCGTTTAGTAAAACTAACGTAACTGTTTCGCGTTTTAAAAACCCGCATTTCTCGCGTTTCTTATGTCAATCTTTTCGTATTAAGCACGGGTTATCGATATTTGACCTTTTTATAAATTTTTTCCCCTGATGACAGTAACGATTTTACTGTTCATGACAGACATGAATTTGTATAATTCTTATTCGTTCATCGGAAACCCTGAAAAGTCGTATTTTATCGTTATAAGCTCCCGTTTTTAAATGATTCTTTCGAGAGGACGTGTGTTTCTTCGTATTTGAAAGTTCTATAGTTTTTAAGAGGTTTACAAAATATAGACTTTCTTTCCCTCTTGTCATGAATAGTAAACTTTTATAAAAGTATTAATCTGTCGTAAACTATCGCCAAATTGCATAAACTCGTTCGTAGTAATACTTGCGAAAAATTACGAATCATAATCATTTGGAAAACCTAAAAATGTGTATTCTATTTATTAAAAATCTAACGCCTTGCTGATTTGTAATTTTATAAAAATGTTTTTTTAATAAAAATTTACTTTACGAACTATCATTTATAACTTATAACTTTATTAACGTAAACTTTTTTCGTATTATCCAAATTACCAGTTTTTCTTACTTTTTCGGAATCGTCGAGGAAACTGTATTATCATATAAAAATAAAAAATGAGTATGTAACAATTCGGATTTTGGTACTGATGTATATGTCTGTTTGTTAAGTTCCATTTTTTGATGTTTCTTTAATACATTACCACTTTTGTATTTTACCAACAAGTCTCCATATATCTTGTCATATTATATATCATAAACCTTATATTATCACTTACTTGTCCATAAAGACCTTATTGTCACAAGTTACCGAGGTTAACTAATCCATGATTATGACTTAAAATTATAACTTATACAGTAAGAAACCATCTCTAATTTTACTAGTTTTGTCATTAATCATTTTTTATAACATAACCATTGGGTACAAGTTGTATTTCTTTCCATATGACCTTATTTTAGTGTTCTATGAACATATTAAAAGTCATAATCAATATTAACAAGAGTCTTAGTATATCTTTAAGTTGAAACAGATTATGAAGTTATGAAACACTAATTTAATCCATAAATCATGTTTATCACCAAAAACAATATAGATACAACATCTTCTCAACCTTTTTTCTAACAGATGAAAGTAATATACCTATACATATA
Source organism: Tanacetum coccineum (assembly GCA_026074375.1). Lineage (NCBI taxonomy): Eukaryota > Viridiplantae > Streptophyta > Magnoliopsida > Asterales > Asteraceae > Tanacetum > Tanacetum coccineum. The sequence goes on along the minus strand of BQNB010042358.1, from coordinate 13,424 downwards.
TCAAGAAGTAAGTGCCATGTGGTCATTTCAGTGAACAACTTTATTTTCATGATTAAAACGTTAAATGGTGATAAAAAGCTAATAAGAAATGTCAAAATGCATAATAAATTAAAGTTACAAGAAAATAATAAAGAGTTTCAAAATGGGCACCTTATGAAGAATGATTATGATGATGTAATAAGTACTAAAACCCTTTCTTAGCGCCACAAAAACCAAGCTTGCTCTTAATAACCCTAGCGTTCCTTCACTAAAACCCTAGCTTCCTTTTTCTTGATTAGTGCTTGAAATGGTTAACCAATGCCTTGCAAATGCACTTTCGTAACATCTATAGAATATTGTATATAGAAGTGTATATGGGATTTTAGGAAAAGTTTGTATGTGTTTGGTTGGGGGATGTTAATTGAGCCTGAGCTCTATAAGGCAAAAAGAGAGTGTTTTGTGATTTTACATCTAATTGTAAAGTGTGTAGGAAGTTACTTACGCTAGCTAATGTTATGTATAAAAAGATGTATAATTAGTCAAGGGAACATAAAGCAAGCGTCCTAGGGATGGCCCAAGGAGTCTTATCTTTGGTCAAGCAATGGTAGGGATGGTGTAAAAATGTCCTCAATAGTTGAGAACATCCCATAAAACATGGAAATGTGTTCTCACCTTGCATTTCTTGTTTCTTTTCTCATTGAATCCGGTTTTTAGATACAATATGTATAAATAAAAGAGTAAATTTTGGATTAGGTATAAACGTGGGTATTTGTTGAAACTAGAAAAATTTTTTCGTTCCGGGAGTGCCTAAACGCAATTTATCGATGAAAACGAAATACACTTTACCGTATCCGATAAACATAAAATGAACAAGTTAATAATTATCCTCAAAATAATTATATACACCTTGCATGAAGTAAACATTTGAATTGTTTTGATGCCCGTTTTACATTGACGCTAATTTTTGGCGTACGCAGATATAACTTAACGATTACAAATTTTAAGCAAACCCGTACAATTCAAAAAGGTACTTTGTGAATTTATTGATGTCGTCAATGACTTGAAAACACAGGGTGTTACAACCAACGCATCTACGAGTGGTCTAAGTTTAGGCAACCTATAGTGGAAACCTACTTATCTTAGACCGAAGCTCTGATACCAAGTTGAAACACCCCTTTTCAGACTCAAAATTTGACCAAAATTTGAAAACTTTACTCAAACGCTTGACCGGGAATAACCTTGTGTCATTCCTTAATATATTTTATAAAATATATTACAATTAGACCCCTTACAAAAGTTTATTATCTTAAGACAAAATAATTTCATAAGCTTTCCAAACGATAAAAAAGAACTCAGTTCTAACTCTTTAACCGTTGCATTTGTAACGGCGAAAAACAAAAAAGTTACCTATAAACATGCAGGACTTCACAGCCAGCTGGGCGGCTGGAGGGCCAGCCGGGTGGCTGGAAAGCCCAGCCGGGAGGCTCCCTGCTGCTGGAAACCCAAAACTTATTTTTGGACATTTTGGTACGGAAAACTAACTTCCCGAACTTGAAAATAAACAAAACTTTCCTGAATTCATTTAAACATCATAATACATTATTTCCTAATCTGTGTTGTATCTAATGATCCAAAATGTTACCTTGAATGGAAGGGTTACCAAATGGCCCCACTTTTTGACCCGCTACTCTCTATGTTTGACCCACTTACTTACATTCATTAATAAAATCCTAACCAAATACTTTTGAACTCTTTCACCTTATCATTTACAAACCATCATTGGACGTCCTTCGGGTCAACCTTGATTTAAAATCTCGAGCAAAGTACCCTAATCTAATTGTCTAATATCGACTAAGTCTTATCCACAGTGTGGACTACAAAACACAACAAATAGACAAAAAAAAAAGAAAAACAAAACAAAATAAATACAAAACAAACTAACAGTAATCAAGAAAACTCAAACACAGAAAAGCAAAACTGCCTTAATCCGAGACTACTACCATCTTCGACTTACTGATCCATGTGGTATATCTTATATCATAACACGGGTTCGATTCTTGGATCGGGGGTCTAGTTTCTAGATGAGAGAAACACTTAAGAGAGAATAGTTTAGAAGAGAGAAGTGTATCCTTGTAAAATGATTATTTGACTAGCGTTGTCTCTGTCCCTAAAGTGGAAGAGACTATATACTATTAACTTACAAAATATACCTGGTATTTGTGAACCCTACTTAAACCGAAAAACGTACTATAAGAACTATTACAAACTACGAGCTATATGAACACAGTAAAAAATACACGGGGTGACCGACGTCTTTTTCTAACATATCCAACAATCTCCCCCCTAAGGGAGGTCACCCTGAAAATTCCAAACATTATACCACGTCATTATGCTCGGGACATTTAACATCTTGAACGTTTTGGTGTAGAGATCTTACTGTTTTATCTACACAATGTATGTCTTTGACTGTGACTTCGAGCTTTCTTGAAGATCAAATGCCCAACACATAATACTTACATCAATCTTGTAATAATAAATCACCCAACTTGTGCACTTGTGAATAGAAAACTTACATCATGAAGTTTTGCGCGAAAGCTTGACACACCTTTGGAGGTTTTTCATAACATCACATAAACAAGTGTAGGTCGTGTCTGAACATTTGGTTATTTACTTGACATCTCAGGAACTCGGACTTTCCATTCTCTTCTCTAACTTTACGATATCACTTGTAATGAAACATTAGTACGAAAGAGAAATATGATTTGAAAGACATTCTAAATGATTTTCGTTAAAAAGTAAAAGACTTTCTTGAACACTCGAAGTTTTGAATGTTTATACTATGAATAACCGTTCAATTCTTATACTGGAACCAGTTTGATTCACACGACAGCGCAGAGTCGCCACCCAAATGTTCTCTATGTCCCGTTTGACACAAGTTTTGATTCTGTAGAACCGCACAAGTCTCCCACCTACCTAGCGTAGCCTTGTTTTATGTTGGCTCTAGCATGATTTCCATCTTCATTGTGAAAAACTATATTTTCACTCGGGATGTGAAAGTGGCAATATCACAAAGATAATGCGTTTAGACTCACTAATTGATGGACTTGTTTTTCACAGCTGGTGGAGAGAGACAAAGATAATTGGATATGTGTCCTAACGAGATTAACTGACGATCCTCATTTGGCCTAGACTCCCAATAGTCGCGTTTTGTGTTTTAATTATCGGAAAGGCAGGAGCAGACTCCAACCTTTATCAATACAACTAACTCGGAGTGAGAAAGTCCATAGAAAATGTGTTTATATCTACCTGAGAAATGAAACGAAATCTTTTGAAAGATTCTGAGTGGCCTGGGGAGGGTTGTTCATTGCATCACTGGGTCCATATCGAACCGATCTTCATGTCAGTCAATCATCTTAGTGATTCTGGCAGCATATGAATTGACCCGGTTTCTGCCTAAGTAAATGGAGGGCTTCTTTCTTTACACCCTTTATCTTTACAATTCTTTTAACATTCTTCACCCCTTCATGCAGTTACCGAGACTTCATAGAACTAGAACCAAGTTGGGTTATTCCAGTTCTAGCTCTAAATCTCAGTCGCACTTTTCGCCTTATTCTCACCTTACTTCCTTTTCCAAGTCAATGACTAAGGATTTCTACACTAACTAGTGAGGATTGTCCCTGGGTAGATCCTTCGGTTTTTGGTTCTGGATCATCGGGAATAGTACCTAACCTTACCAACTTATTACTCCATATTAAGTAAAATGCATGTCATCTTTTGGTACAGTTCTCCTTTACAATAAAACCAATGAAAAATCAATTGAGGCAACTTTAAATGATATAACTATCCAAGCGTTTAGTACCTCGATCGTTTTTGATTTTCGAAACGCCCCAACACACTCAAAATGTTCTTCGGTAAATCGAAAATTGTTTAAGCCACACTTTAGGCGGACAGTATATTGAGTCCTAATTATCACGATAGTATTTATACCCATATTTTAATCACCTTTTCTCCCCTATACAAAAATTCCTTAAACCCTTTGACATTTTTTGGATACAATTGATTATTAAATATGTTTATTAAAATATGTGAGAAACAGCGTGTGGCATTAAATCGCAAGTCGTGGTAAGAGGACGTATAACTGCTCCCCCAACCCCTCAATCGTATGAGGGATATAAAATACTCCTACACTAACCATCAATAAGGATTAACAGCTACTAATGTACCAAGTATATTATTCACAGAAGGAAAGATAAATTGACCCTTTGATTGTACTGACGATATCGTCACGTTGTTGCTGTTGGATCAGCCTGTAGTACAATATTTCTTACTCTTCTCCAACACAAGCTTCGCAGACAACGAATATATCCTTCTGAAATGTAGTCTTTCTCGATAGCTTGATGAAGTCATTGCTTCTTTTCTCATAGTCATCACTCGTGACCACTTCTGTGTCCTCCGCCCTTATTGTACTCGAATAGATGAAAGCTGGTCTTTAAACCATTTGGTCCAGCTTTTCTCCATGACTCTCTGTCATAACGTCCCAGTCACTAAACTTGTGAAGCTCATTCAGCCTCATCAGTTTCTTTGATTATTACTGTCTCTGTAGACAACTGCTCTTTGGCTTGGGGACGATCGTGAGAGTCCTTCTTTGAATTAATAGTCGGCGCATCCAATTAGGAACGTTCAAGGATGACCTTATGATTTATTAGCTTTCAATCCCGAGTTCAAGTCCCACCACACAGATTCCTGATCACCCAGTTTTCTTCTTATCCACATGTTGACAGTGCAGTGTGAAGACTAGTCTTGTCCTGTCTTGGTCAGATGGTTAGTTTTTCATAGGGGGGGGGGGAGAGGTTGTGTGGGGGGGGAGGGGGGGGGGGGGGGGTGATATTGAGATGCGAACATATCTTCAAATCGATAGGAAGAAGATTCCTTAGAAATCCTTTTGCCGAGATCTTGTATTCATGGTATTCCAGCTCGCGAAGAATGCATCTCTCTGAGGTAGTTTTATCCATATTTTTTCAAAACACTTTGACCTTACTCACGCTGAGAATTCGCATGAGCGATCTGACTCTTCACGATCTGAGGACATCACTGTGTCTTGTTGAATATAGAATTCCTTCACTCCTAAACCACACAGGAGTGATGCCATAGAACCAGCACTGATTGTCACAAATCTCGCCGTCTCACTCTCAACCCATATTAACGATCTGGAACTAGTTCCTTCATGGCCGAATCGAGGTAACGAGCGGCTAAGCTCGGATTATGGATTAATGCATATTCTTTCGCTCTTCTTGTCACCTTCAGAAGAAGTCCCAAGATTCCCTGTTGAAAAAGATTGCGGTAGAATGGATACCTGACCTGGTGGAAACCCCTCCCACAGGCAGTGGTGTCAATAAATAATATATCATCTCAGACTTTGATTACGCCTCTCAGGATTACTCCAGATCGACCTTATTCGTCAGCACCTTGTGGCATTCATCCATCTGATATTCTGGAGAAAGACACTGTTTTACTGGTGAAAGGCTAAACAAAGTTGAATGTTGGGCCTTCTAATTCAGCTTTGCAGAGCTTCTTCATTCACCCGTTCGTTTACAGAACCATATGATGAATCACCCAATAATCATACTCTTCCCTTTTGAAAGCTTGTTTTCCTCATAACTTTATATGATTGTGAGTCGTATGCATTTTGCCTTCAAGTTTTGTTCTGGCTCCGGGAAATCATTCGGGGGAAGTGTTCCATAGTTTCAGTTCAGGCGTAGCATGTCTCTCACTTTCTGGAATTGGCTTAAACCTCGTAGTGCGGTCGACACCTAGGAATGTGAGCATTTTCAGTGTCCTCCATATCTGAGTCAATCCTTTCCATCCTGCCATCTGATAAGTCACATCTGAATAGATTGATTCAGTAGTGTTCTGATTCGGGTCATAAACAGTGCAGATTGAAGAGTCAGCAACCAGTAGCTCATGTGTCACGATCATGCCATCCAGATTGAGTGAAGATGTTGGTTGTTTTGAAACGCAGATGCAACAGACATCCCTTAAGGCTTCTGTGAACTTTGCGTCATCACTTTCGGAGGAGTGTTTAGCTGACCCAGATGCGGCATAATCAGAATCGCCTTTTTCTTTGTAGACCTGCCCTGTGTTTGATCCAGCAGAAGGGCCCTTCATCCATCATCATCCGTCTTCCATCATCATCACAATCAATGTTTTCTCTTGTGAGTCTTTTACTCTGGTCTGCAACTTCCTTACATTGCGTCTTCACCGCTATCAAAGCTACCATGAGAGCAAGGTATACGACGGTATTAGGTGAGTGTTTATTTGTTCGCGAACTCTTCTATTCATGTCTGACAAAGGAGAAAGCACTTTTTCTTCTTTAGAACAAATTCTTCAAGATCCACTTTATCAGTTTACCTGATGTGAGTAAATGTTTAATCTTGTTTTCTCTCCTCATCGTTTCTTTTTGGCATTTTATACTCTCCTTCGAAGTCATTTTCAGCATTCCTGAATCTTGACAGACTTCTTGGCCTAGGGCAACAAGATATTTCGCGATTAAATCGGCAGTGTGATCGTTCAATGAACCTTAAGGAGGAGCATCACAAGTTTCTTCCTAAATATTATCAACATCCGTATGAACTTGGGATCCTATTGACCGCCAATACATCATCTTCAGCACCATCAGACATCTTCTTGTTCCAATATTTTGCTACTCATAGCTAGAAAGGGGCGCTGAATTGGAGTGATTTCAGAAGAGAGTGGTGATAGTTGTAGCTTCAGCTGTTGATTGGTGGACGGAGTAGACCCAGCAGTGATGGTCTGAACAGATGTGACTTTTGTGACACAAAGCTGGAGCAATCAAGGGAGGGGTTGACACCGTTACCGGTTTGACTGACTAGAATCAGTATATTGGAATCGAAACTCTCTCTATCATTACTTTCTCCTGATCATCTTCTTTGGTTGGTAATCATAGAAGAAATTGATACCCAAAGTTAACATGTCATCGAGATTTTTCAGGAAGACATAGAGCCAGAATGAACTTTCTGTTTAATCATTGACAGACAACACTTCGCCTGTTATGAAGCTTCAGGTTTTTCATCTGAACCTTTAGGTAACTCCTGGAAGCAATAATTCATCATACGCAGGCTGCATTCAGGGTTTGGTTCCAGCTCAAGAGACGCAAGTAAATCTTTTCCAGAGAAGGTGACAGGGGGGCTGATCCAGTCTGGTCTTCTTGCATTGGTGCTCAGGTGCTGGTCTAGCCTGAGCCAATGAGCCCTTTGTTTTTTTCTCAGGTCAATACAGGAATGCTTACTTCCGATGTACGGAAGACCAGAGCTACTCCACCTTGTACATTGACCACCTTTTAGTAGTACCAGATTCTGCAGGCACTTTCAGTTCCTTTATGAATCAGATGTTGATGACGATCATCATGGACACTTTCCTTTTGAGGTATCATCTTCAGGTAGAGAACCGAGGACCATTGTCGAAAAAAATTCAGGGAAGGATTTTGCGATCATTCATGGACAAATACAAACATTCATTTATTCTTTTCTTCTTAGACAGATTGACAAGGGGAATGTGCTTACTTTCTTCAGTAACAACGCCCTTACTCCTATCCCTACAACACCTTCACTTGCAGTTTCGGAGTTGCTCTGAACCTGGTTCCCTGATCGTTATTCCTCTAACTGATGCCACACCTTGTGCAGAAGGCAGGAATCTAAAGCTAAGCCTTGATAGCTCGTATCCAGGGTCGCATCATCACCTTTCTCTCCTTCCCCTTTTCCTGAGGCGGGTTAACCAAACGTGCACTGTCATAGCGTGTTCGACGCTCAGTATCATTACCTTACTTCTCGTGAGGAATAGTTCTTGTCCGATCTTCAACAACTTCGTCAACGGAGTTGAAAGTCGGCTTACCTTTCTCACTTTCTGTGGAACGCTTGCGCTTGAGGTTCTATTCTTTGTCGTTGGAGGAGCTGGCATATTGATTGTTTGACTGGTGTGGAGGCTTGTCCGGCTTTTTTGGGAGTAGCACTGCTTTGTGCTGGTTGCACGCTTGCACTTGTCTCGAGGAGTTTCTTGTTTATTCCGCAAAAGCAACCATTTTCCAGATAGTTGGGATAATAAGGGGATTGTATGAATGGCTTCCTATAACCACGGGACTCGTGGAAAGCCCATTCCCCACGCTCAACTTCTCACCTTTTATGGACAAACTTACGATTTCACAAGACAAAATCAACGCCAGTGTAATGACAATAGCCAATCATACCGACGAGGATGTTTGTATATATATCTGCCCAAGTAATAGATAACTTACCTAATTGAAAATCGTCCATAAGGGATGAGGAGAGGAGTTGCTTTCTTCTTTGGGTTCTTCAGACTGGCTTTGTGAGAGAAATAGGTCTGGATCCCTTGAGTAAACTCTTCCATACTGAGCTCTGCAATGATCAATATTAGTTGCGGTGACGAATTCCCCCACTGCATTTGCAGACTGGGTTATCCTGGGTTTGTCACTGGCCAGACGTCTTTTGGCAGTCAGGTCACTGGTTGAGCAGGGATAAAATACCCTCCAAGTGTAGATACACATATTCGTTACGAAATAAACTTCGAGAACAACATTCTAAAGGATCAGACTAACCCGAGCTCATTAACCAAATCTAGCACCTGTTCACCAGTCGGAGGTAAACTCAAAATGGGGTGAGTATGCTTGACAGAGTGATCGCAATGCAATTCTAAAAAAAAAAAAAGAAGATACAGCACTTATGGTCTAAAACCCATTGTTCACCAAGTATATGACAGCTATAACACCCCAGTCTTCCTCATTAAATGACATTGTCTTTCAGAACTGTTTGCAGGTATATAGCAGGAACAATAGCAGATTCATTCAATCGACTGTGCGGAAGAAGTTTGGCACATTCTTCAGAAAAGTCCGACAGATATCAAAAGATAGGGATTTTCAATACTGGATCTTTAGTGCATTGAATAGAGTGTACTTTCCCGATAGTTAACACGTGAGATCGTGTTTACAATCTGCCTCATCATTCTTGGACAGGTAGGTTGAGCGGGAAAACAAATTGTTGCATGCCATCTTGAATTTTGGCAAAGAGCATTTAACAACAAAAATAAACCAATGCAGAGAATCGTATGTTAGGGAGAGAACATTAGCTTTGAATAAACCCATGGTGACAGCGGATTGAGATCAATACGGTTGATAATTCTGGTTTGATAAGATCTTATCAGTTATCCAACAGTATCAATTACTTATTAACTATGACTGATGGGATTTAGACAAGCAATTGTATCATTCTTGAGATTGGGCACCAATGGGTCAAAATGATGAAACTTAGCCCAAACCGCCGCATGTCATTAATGCCCACATCGCCGTTAAAGCGAATCTGAGCAACCCGCCGTGTATATATATAAAATATTCTAAGCCAACCGCCGAGACACGCGGTTTACCTGTTGATACAAAAATACAAAGAGAGATTATGCATCCCCGCCCGTGGTGCAACCCTTTCGATGGTCACCCTCCGATTGGTGTCAAGCCGCCGTTGGTCAACCCCGCCTTTTGTGTACAACCAGCCTTTGGGCAAACCCGCCAATCAGGCAACCCGCCTTTGGCAACCACCATTGGGCAAAACCCCGCCTTGGGGCAACCCGCCTTTAGGGCAACCCCCGCCTTTTGGTGCAACCCGCCTTTGGCAACACGCCTTTGGTGCAACCCGCCATTGGCAACTCCGCCTATTGGGCAAAAATCCGCTGTTGTGAGCAAACTTACTGTTTGGGCACACCCGCTGTATGGCAACACGCCGCCGTTAAAGCTAACCAGACGGGTTTTGAGACATTTTATAAATAAATATTAAACACACAAACCTGATCAACCCCCGTAATGAATACCACGCAAACCCGCCACTAAGAGTCTAGGGCAACTCTCTCGATTTTGATGAGAGATAAAAAAACAACTCATCAAAACCACATTAATCATAACCTAAAGTACAATTCCCAGCCAATAGTCATAACACACCTAACAACACTACATTTGTGGTACTCGATTAGTACAGACCCTATAATCTTAATTTCTACAACTTGCGTGATGTGTTTTAGAACGATTTCTTGAATATACACATTGATAATATGATATAGACTTGATGTTCTAAAAAGATTACCGTTAGTGGATAGAAGCGAAAATCAGACGATGTATGATTTCGTTCTTTGCGGCGGTTTTTGCGAGTGTGTGTGTGTTTTTTTTTTTTTTTTTTTTTTTTGTGTTTGACTATTTTCGAAATTTTTGACTAAAAGGCAACCCGCCGCCTTTTTATACACATAAGTTACAAACTTGGCCGATTTGGTCCCTTGGTTTTCCTTCTTCTTTTATTTCTTGATTTAAGTGTTTCTAGGTCCCCTTATCTAAGATTAAGGCCCATTTGGGCCACATAGTCCCTCTATAAGTTTAAATAAGGCTAGGAAACAAAGAGCAAAAGATTTTTTACACCCTAACAACTTTACGAACAACTAGATAACTTTGGACCTTGAGTTACGTTAAATTAACTCCCTTCAAATATTAACCCATAGGGTACAACAACCATCTAAATTAGACTTTTCTAAACACCCAACCGTCTGGTTATCACTCCATAGATATTTTCACAGCACTCACCCCCACACAAACAACGACCCGTTTCTATTGAAAAGCTTCTAGTCGTTGATTGAGATGAAAAGATCAGGCGAGACAGCTACCCTCAGCTGCCACCTTTTTTTTTTTTGCTGTATATAACAAGGATAACATGAAGGGTATTAGGTTTCTTACTCATCACCTTCCTCTGGAGACGTTTGAGAGTTTCAGTGTCAAACTCCTCATAGCCTAGGCGTGAAGAAGAAATTCGAACCGATCACCTTGGTAAAGCTTTTGGTCAGTAATATTCTGCCAGATGATAATTTCGTTTCCACGAAGTAAGAGTTCAACCCTCCTGTTTTCCCACTTGTTCTCAAGAAAGAGAAATGGAGCCCGTCACTCAATGTGTTTAGAGCGAGAGTGCTGGAACGTTTGATGCGCACAGAGCAATAGCACTTTTGATATCACAAGTACAAAGAATTTTATTGAAGTCAAATCCGTAGTCTTAAGGCTGGGATCGCATCCAAAGATTTTTGAGCGGCAAAACATCCAGACATGGCTATTCTTCATCCCTCTGTATTGATATGCTGTGCTATCGTTGTTTCTTTGTGACCAGCCTAACCAATTCTATCTCCAGAAACTTGCACTTTTCCCGACGTACTTCTTCTTGAAATCAAGACGTCCCGCATGATCCGCATCTGCATAAGCTGTTAGTGACATGGGGCGCGTTGTCTGTTCGGATAACCAACAGACCCATGGCAAATGTTCCTTCAAGTACCGAAAGACATCTGTTTGATACTTCAAAGTGCTTTTTTGGTAGGCTTAGCCTGATATCTAGCATACATGCAACAAGCGAAGAACAAGGGTCGGGACTACTAGCCTTAACAGATTACATAGAGTGAGCCAACCATGATCCTCTAAATCGAGTTTTGGTCAACTGAGTCCCCATGAGATCCTGCTTCCAGTTTCATCGATCCACCATTGGTGTATCGACAGGGTCAAGAGATTCCCATTCATATTTCTTTAAGGTTTCGAGAGCATAATTCGCTTGGTTAATAAGATGCCATCCGGGACTTTGAAGAAAATTTGTAGGCCAAAAAGAAAAACGACATTTGTCCCATCATCGACATTTGAAATTTGGAGCTCATCACTTTTGAAAATATTTTACACCATTAAGATCTGTTGAGGCAAAAAATTGAATGTTCACTACGTATATTTTAACAAGTAGAAAGTGTATGCACTGATTTGCGTGTGAAATAACGTTGGATCCACGGCAACCCTTGAAGAAATTGTTTGCCATCAGGACTTTTATAGTGTGTCATAACCACGCCTGGTGCATGCTTTAGCCCCATATAGAGCATTCTTCAGACGATAGACGTGAGTAGGATTTTCCTGATCTTCAAATCCTTCAGGTTGACTGACAAAGACTTCTTCTTGAAGATCACCATTCAGAAAAGCAGTTTTGACATCCATCTGGTAGATGATCATATTCTTGGTTGCAGCATTGGCAATGAATATTCGGATGGCCTCTATTCGTGCAACTGGAGCAAACGATTCTTCAAAATCAATACCTTCCTCCTGACGATATCCCTTTGCTACTAACCGAGCTTTGTTTTTCAGAACATCACCATATTCATCAAGGTTCACTTTGTAGATCCACTTGAGAGCGATAACCACAACATAGATTTGGCGAGGTACTAATTCCCATACTTCAAGTCGATCAAATTCATGAATTTCATCTTGCATGGCTTGAACCCAACAGTCTTCTATCACGGCCATTTTGAAGTTCTTGGGTTTGACTTTGGACAGTTCAGTATGGAAACAGCACCACAAAGCATCGGATGCTAACTGTTTTCTGGTAGATACAGGACGAGAGGGATTGCCAACGATGTTATCAAGAGGATGATCTTTGGTCCATCTTCTGAGATGATCTGGAGGGTAGTTAACTTGGTTGGGTTCCGCTGCATTAACATTCCCCGATGATGATTGTGCCGAACCTGGATCTCCAGTAACAAGGTTATGTGAGGGATGGGGAACATCGTGTATGATTGGGGTGTCTTCTCGAATTTCTTGGTGTTGGTCTGGAAGATGACTATGTAAGGATAACAGTAAATGACTTGTAGAAGGTGCATCTTGAGCAATCGATGTAGAAACAGATGTATTCGTAGAAACAATTGGCGCGTTAACAGTAGTAGCCGTAGGTACTGGTTCACTATCTGTAGATTGCTCAAAGTATTCATCGAACATCGGTTGGAATAAAATCTCCAGATCTTTATCTGTCGGTGGAATGTTTGTAGTTACATCTTGCATGTGCTCAGGGTTTGGTCCAGCAAGAGCCACATAACTTGGTTTAGAGTTTGAACCAACCTGGTATTCATCAAGTTCAATGGTTCATTCCTTCAGAGCCACTGTTTTTAGACGCATCCTAACCTTGTTCGTCACCAAAATTTAGAATTTCAGTATCAGTCTCACTGTTTATCTTTTCTGAATTACCACCAGATTCAGTTCCAGAAGTGACTTTGCAGCTTGTACATCTGTAGCACTGCCTTTCCCCTTAACTTCAACTACTGGGAGTTTTCTGGTGGTCTATGTGTTATAGATTGTACCCATAATCATCCATATGAGGTTCAGGAGCCGGTTGAACTTCATCTTCATCAACCAGTTTGAAGGAACTCTTCTCCTTGTGAATGTTATGTATCAGGAGCCGGTTGAACTTCATCTCCATCAACCAGTTTAAAGGAACTCTTCTCCTTGTGAATGTTATGTTCGTGTTACCAGCTGAGGGTGACTCGAATGGGTGAGCTTAGTCTGCAGGAGTGACATTTAAGGCCTTCTGAAGAAGATC
>BQNB010042357.1:0-46175 GCA_026074375.1 Tanacetum coccineum | reverse complement strand
TGGTTGTGTATTAGTCACTGGGATTTCATCAGCACCAAAAAGATCATCTAGTGTTCCATCATATGGCCAAGCAGGAACTGGTATTCCTTTCATATTCTTCATATAGTCAAAAAGAAGGATAAACAATCAAATATATAGAAAAAACAGTCAAATTGAAGGAAAAAACTATCAAATGTAAAATAATTAACATGACTTACTCCTGCCATTCTTTCTCTATCAACTAGATCCCATGAAACACCATAACCAATTGGCCTTATACCATGAGGGTATGCACTTGATTTTGATCCATCACCCCTTCCTCTTTGCCCAACTGCTTTACCATTAACTATTTTAAATACTTGAGCTGGTGCAAACCATCCTCTACCCCTTCCTCCACCACTTGTAGGCCCTTCTCCATCACTTTGTGCAGAAACACTAGCACCCCTTCTAGTCCTAACACCCCTTCTAGTCCTAACACCACCCCTAGCAGAACCACTAGCATTCACACCCTAACAGTCTTACCACCCCTAATAAACTAACTACCATCAGCAGAACCACTAGCATTACCACCCCTAACCGACTGACTACCACCAACAGAACCACTAGCATTACTACCCCTAATAGTCTTACCACCCCTAGCAGAACTACCACCTCTAGTCGTTTTACCACCCATACTAGTCTGACTAATACCAACTTTTGTTGGAAAACTCCTAATATTATGTCCCTTTTCTTTGCATATAAAACAATGCATGATTACCTAACCTACTTCTATTCCCATCATCCTTTTCACTTACATATCTTTTTCTCTTATGAGGTGGTCTTTCAAGCATCTTTTTAACAATCAGAGGCAATGGTTATGTGGTTGGCCATTGATCCATGCCATTCATTCCCTCAATGTAAGTAGAATATGTAGCAACAAACAAAATGCTTACCATACCAATTAGAAATATAGTCTTCAGGATTCTTATGGAGAAAGTAAATTGTTGCACATCCATGTTCACACGGTATACCAGACAACTTCCAAGCTCTACAACTGTAAGTCTTCAACCTCTCATCTACTCTAAATGCATCATGACCACTTCCGACTTTAAATTTACTTTCACCACTTGGTACCACTTTCTAATTCCCGTGGAAATCATTGCAAAAGCGTTAATAATTTTAGGGTAAAGTCTAAAGATACGCAATATACTTTTTAAAAAAGAACGAAATACGTAACATACTTGTTTTATTGTTAGTATCGCTAAATAACTTTCAAATTTTATTCGATATACGTAATATGATCGGGTATTGACCAAAATTTGACATGTTTGACCGGTTACCATTTACAAAAGTTACAGAAATGGTCTTTGTGATTGTGATTTGGGTTGACTTTTCATCTTTAGTCTTTTGACTTTTTTTTCACTTAGAATTTGTTTTTTACTTTTTTTTTCATTTTTTCACTAACTTTTATTTCACTTATTACACTTTTTTTAATGCAACGTTTAGAAAAAAATTATTATACTTTTTTTATTACACTTTTTTTATAATAACTTATTATACTTATACTTTAACGCAACGTTTAGAAAAAATTTCTTTTTAAAAAATATAAGTCACATGAGGGATGTTTAACAGTCAAAATTTAAGTCACATGAGAGTTTTAGTTCTGAAAAAGTTTAACGCAACATCCAGAAATTTTTCTTAAAAAAAGTGTAATAAGTAATGTATGATTAAGTGATAAAAAAGTATAATAAGTGTAAAAAAAAATAGTGTATGGATAAATGATTTTTTTTAATTAAGTGAATTTATTTTTTAAATTAAGTGGAAAATAAAATTTTAAGTGAAAAAAAATTAAGGGACTAACGGTGAAAGTCCAACGCAAATCACAGGGACCATTACTGTCAGTTTTTTAAGCGGTAACCTGATACAACCGGTGATATTAGCGATATTGTCCAAAATTTGAAAGTATCTTAGAGATTCTAGTAATATATTTAGTAGGTTACGTATTTCGTTTTTTTGAAAAAGTATGTTGCGTATCTTTAGACTTCACCCATAATTTTATGAAGAAACCTGTGCAAATTGTTGTAATAGCATGAAAATACATGTGCAAATCCTTGATAATTTCAAACTTCTTTCTGATGTTTGGACAAATTCCATCATTCCATTTCACATGATTTTCCCTCATCTTCTGCATCCTTTTCATTATCATCAACCTTATATCTTTAAGCATGTTAATGATTTGTTTCCTTCTTGCTTATACTATTAGTGCATTGAAGCATTCACTAATTCCATTCTCAATAGCATCACATGCTTCATCGGTACTGAAGAAAGCCCTACTGCAGCCTTCAGGTTAACTTCATAATACAACTTATATCCATTTGCTAGAGCATAAAAGGCCAAAGCTCTTTTCAACTGATATGGACTTTCATACCTTTCACTAGTTTCATCAACTTCTATTTTATAAAAGGATCATGGATTGGGAACTGATCACCAACCATATCCTAATCTTCTGCTAAAGGCCTTACTTTTGTATCAACATATTCCTCCCTATCTAATGCATTGTATATCCTAGTAAAAAATGTTGTATCAAATATTTTAGAAGGTTTATGCCTAGGTTTGAGGGTTGCCTTTTGAGTCGTAATTTCAAATACTTCTTCCTCACCATCTGAAAAATGATCAACAGAGGTTGTATCACTATCATCTTCACTAAAATAATCATAAAGATCATTTTATAAGTCACTATCACTAGATCTGCCTCATTTAACTCAATCACAGAACTTGACAAATAAATATGCACAACACAGTCATTTTTTTACCACATTCTACACATTTCTTTAACTGAGCATGAAAATTTAAACACCTTAAACCACTATCCAAATCTTTACCAATAAGCAGATAAAACATACTTTTAACCTCACCTGAAAATTCACTCCCTATCAATCTACCTAATGCATCATAATCCATAGAATAAAGATCAACATTTTCTACTTTTGAAAGGATTTCAAAGTCACAAGTTAGAGGGTTTCATACAAAAGAACCACCACGATGAAAGTTTATCACAAAGTTGGAAGATTGAGATGATGATGCCATATGTGACAAATATCAAACAAGACAAAGGTTAAATCGAAAGTTCCATAAATCTTACATAACAACCCTAAATTTAAATAAAATCAAAAGCCCTAGTTTTTATAAACTAAAACAAAAGTAAAAACGGGTGTAATTATTACCTCCTTATGAAGATGGCAACTAGATCCAAACAACTTCAAAGTTTTTTATTGTTAAAGGAATTAAGGTTAAGTGAATCTAAGTGAAGGAAATGAGTGTGTTTATGGATTAGGGTTAATGAATCGGATTCGATTATATTATTTATTGGGATTAATATAGACTATTTAAACATTTTTAAATTAAATATATAAAAAGTCAAATGCCACGCTAGCAATGCAACAGGGAATTCACATTAGCAAACAGTAACCAATAGTTCGATATCAAATTTAACCAGTTTCGATAGTCCAAACCCGTAAAGTCAAATAAAAAGATTAATAATTTAGGTGAACAAAAGTTGTTAGTTTAATAGCTTATCTATCTGAAAACCCTTTTTTGGATGAATTGGCGGCTAAATATGTAGATTAAAGAGAGAATAAAGAAGACGATCATGGAGTTGGACAGAGAAAGTACGTATTTAGCAAGTTAAAATAGAGTGACAAATATTATTTTGTATTTTTGGATTTTGAGTATAGAAAAAACGATTCAGTACAACGAATGTGGGTGAATCTCACATCTCAGCCCGTTACATAGGCAAACTACTTCTACAAGGAATGTACAATGTTGACTAGATTATAAATGACTCAACTAAGCATAAAAAATAATCTATTTCTTCTTTCGACCACTGACCTTGATATCGAAATTATCACATATAGTTTGTATGTTTTCAGGAATTTCCTGACCTTCGTACATATCATCATCATATGGGTCGTATTCATCATCCACTGTTGTATCCCTCCATTGTTCTCACAAGCTTTTCGGACCATATCCAACTCCCTTTGATGCCAAAAAAATTGCAGTTTCATTTTCATCAGGTTCAACCTCATCATCACTATCCGAATTAACCGGATAATCAACCTTCTCCAGAGATTTTTCATCATCATCCACCAATACAAATTTACCTTCTAGTATATGTTTTTCTAAAACATTAATCTTTTCTACTATAAAACACTACTTTCATGAAAGGTGTATAAAACTTCGTTTGTACATAGCATGGTTTATCAAATTTCCCTATAAAAACATCATTTGTATGTCTATAAAAATAACTAAAAAAATGTAACATCATAACCCTAAACTCTTTTAAAGATGTTAAACCACCTACGAAACATACCTTACTCGAACAGGTTAAATCACTTTAATTTACTTGGATTACACATGGACGTTTTTCTTTTCGTCCAGTTTGATTTGAGTGGATCTGAAATCGAAAGTATGCTTGTAGCAATACTCTGTAATCTTTTAAAATGTTTTTAACTTTTTGCCAGTCTCGTTAACAAAATTCAAACCGCTCAAAGGAAAAATGACTAGCTATATATATTAAAAACCATAACTTGAGTTTATTTCCAACACTGCTATACTAGTTATACCATAAAAGCTTATAATAAGCTTTGCTCATCAAAGGAACCTATATATATGTTTTCTTTAGTTAAATATTGTCTCTGACATTGTAGACGATTGATTTGCAAGCTTTGAATCAATTATTACACAATGAATAATACTTTGGTTACACAGAAGTAGCACGTCACCACTTTAATGTTCCTTGCAAGTTGCAACTACATTTTTCGTATTTTGATTTTAATTTGGCTATGTCGCCCTAATTTAGTCCCATTGATTACGGGATTAAATATCACATAAATTATATTTAATGACCCTTAGTGGCCCTAGCTGATTCACCAGATATTAAACTACTAACCACGTCATTTGTTCAAAAAAAAGTAGTACTAACCACGTCACGATTACCCTATCACTTCTAGCAACGCTCCGTCCTCTCTTTCCCTTGTTCAAATGTGGGACTTGTTTAGTCGATTTAGTCCCTTAGGCTGGTCGCAATGGGAACCACGACTGAGTGGGTCGACCCCAAAGTGGCGCATCGCCCCCACTGTGAGCCCCTCCCAAGACTCGGTCGCATTGTGATTTTTTAGAGAAAAGGGTCGTGTTCCCGACCTATTCGACACACACCAATTCACAATTTCTAACGGCTATTTTGTGTAAAAAAAATTACTTTTCAAAATTTAAACCCTTTTAACACTATAAGTATCTCATTTATTTTTTCATTTTATACACAATTTATATACATTTGTAAATTTTCATCCACTCTGTTTCATATTTTATACACTTTTAATCTTTACCAAAAATCATAATGGCTTGTTCGCTTCGACATACCATCGATGAAATCAAATCTATAGTTCAGAAACAAATTGAAGAGGATAACGCTCGTCAGCAAGCGATTATGAACTTAGTCGTGCAATTTGAGAACGCAAGCGTAGTAAAAGATGATTTGAGAAAAGCCTACGAGAAATGCAATGACATTTCGCAAGAGAAGCGTGCTTTGATTGAGACTTTTTGAAAGAAGAATCTTGCAAAAAGATTACGAGATGTATAATGCTTTGTTTAGAAATGCGGTAAAAATATAATATCAAAACAATGCTAAATTTGTTTGGATGCATGCAAAACACAAATAAGACTATTGTGTTTAGTTTTCGCATTGTTTTTAAATTTCGTATTTTTATTTGTATTTTTATTTAAGTGAATGAAAATTCAGTTTGTTTGATTTCGTACGTGTACATCTATGCAACGGATACATCCAATCCTCCCAACGGATACTTTTCCTTATATAAATACCCCTCACTCTCATTCTTTATAAATACAACTTTATTTTAAAAACTCTACCCATTACCATTACAAAAACTATGGCTACTAAATAAAATGATGTGAGACTAACTATCCTTATGAAACTACTAGAAGAATTTGATATTGAGGTCGAACTAGAGTAGCAAATATTAAACTTGATGTGCCGTCTTTGCAAATAGAATTCGTAGCCGTATGCCTAAATAATCAGGTTGGGTCCGCAGCCAGATAATCCATTTCTCGGCCACAGTCGATACATTCTTGTAAGGTTGACAAGAACCGACATGCGATAAGAAAATAACATGATGGTGGCTAGGAATGAATTGCTTCGAAGCACGGCTGAGAAGGAAGAATTCATTAGGAACTATAGAGAAATGTAAAAGCTTATTTGATTTGGTATTGTGTTTTAGTTTCCCTATTGATTTTAAATTTTGTATTGTAATTTGTATTTTATTTAAGTAAATGAAAATTAGTTTGTTTGATTTCGTATAATTACCCTCAATGGATACTTTTCCCACAACCATATTATTTATCTATAAATACTCTTTACCTTCATTATTTTTAGACACAACTTCACATTTATACTCTCAACATAATAAACAAAATGTCTCAACAAAACACCACTCGAAACACAAAACGATACCACAACTCACCATTCATAGCTCCAAAACAATATAATGTTGGCGGTTCTTTATCACAACCAAATATGAACTACTACACAACAGGGCAAATGCTACGAAAATTTGAAACGGAAATTTTCCGTAGCAAATTTGCAACGGGCATGCAACATATTTGCAACGGATTAGCAATGACACATAAACCCGATGCAAATCCGTTGCAAAAATTAAAATAATTTCTTTTATACTTATTTTTAAGTATTCCGTTGCAAATTCGTTAAGTTTATTTGAAATTCGTAATGAATTTGCAACGGAGTATTAAAAAAATATATAAAACAAAATATTATTAGCATCCATTGCAAAATCGTTGCATAATTTTAAACAATTGTTACAGATTTGCAACGGAATAACTAAAGTATTTTAAATTCAAATTTATTTTTAATATTCCGTTGCAAATCCATTGCAAATCGTTAATGTATTTGAAAGAAAATATTTAAAGTAAATATAAAATAAAATATTATTTGTTTCCGTTGCAAATCGTTGCAATTTTCTATATAATTGCTAAGGTTTGGCAACGAAACATGATCATAATTTAATTTTTATTTACAATTTACGAAATAATTGCTACGGATATGCAACGGTAACCAATAAATTTTTGTTTTCTATTTATTTTAATATGTTGTTGGTATTTTTGTTATCAATTTTAAAATAAATGGTACGGTTATGCAACGTTGTGCCAATTCGGTGCTCAATGATCTTTCACTAAGGATTTGAATAGAAAATATCTTAAGTGTTAGCTAATCTTTAAACACTACTCATGTCACTGAATGAGTAGTCATTCAGTGAGTTGTCTTTAAGTATTCAACGTGAATCTAAGAAGAAAGACTCAACCATTCAGTGAGGCAGTACTCAGTGAATGAAGTCTCTAAACCAAATAAGAAAGCGATGGGTTTAGTGAGTTATGGCAATAAGCTCACTAAACCTCATACGATCTCCTTATACATAATGACGACCTAGAAGACTTGAGACTGAAGAATGGGCAGGATAAGTTTGAAGGTCAGAAGCACAAAGGGTGTGTGTGTTTGTATTGTCGATTTAGTGCTTTGCCATATCGCTTGATCTTATTTATTATTATATATACCATTTACGAGGGTAGAAACCCTTTACCAAAAAAGAAAGAGTTTGTATTAAATATTCACCGGTTGTTAAGTTATTACGTAAAGCAATGATTGGTATAAATTTTGGGTATAATATCAGACTAATCGTATGTTTGGTTTCTCTTGAGTGGTAAGAACCCCGACATAAGAGTGTATATCTTGAGTCAGGGTAATGTTCATGTATGACTAGGGTTTAGTGTATGTAAGACATTGCGAATATGAACTTGGTCATTCTCATTAAATGCATGTGTATTTATAGTAAGGCATTTATGGTTGTTTGTGATATGTGGATGTGATATGACAGTTTTGAATTAGCCACGTGGGTCATACTCTGGAGAAAGCAAGAATGACACGTAGTGTGACATCCTTGGCTCTTTTAGATACGTTAATATTCACATGATGCATGGTATGCATGTCGTAGCAAAATACCCACACACTACCTATATGCCAATAAGGTAGCTATACGTAGCACTAGTGTAATAACGGTCTAAAGACAAATCGAGAGTTAGTCGTCTGTTTTTAATTTATCGATTTGTGTGGGAATTGATTATCCAGGAAAGACTTGTCATGCTTTTGTCTAATACTTGCCTGAGGGACTAACTTCCAAGGCAAAAGGTATTCGGGCTTTAGCTTAGTGGCCGACTATGGCCGTATATGCATTAGCCATTTGGGCTAAAACTCCTATACGATATTAGTTAGTTTATTGGGTTGTATGGACTCAACATCGGTTGAAAATGGGTTAGACCATGTTGCTTAACATAATGTGATTTGTATTTGTATTTAATCTCTATTTGTTGAAACTGGTTGTACTATTCTTAATTGTCTAATCGGATAAATAAATAAGATGGCAAGTCGATTTGTCTTTTGAATAAGTGAGAAATTGAATATACTCATACATAGAAGTAAAACAAAGGATGCCATAGAATATATGTTTTGATAAAAATAGGAAATATGCAACATTGGTTAGGTAGCGAAAATATTGAATATGATCAAAATTGTTCTCGAAACCGTTGGGCAGTTGTACATGTTGCTACTAACACATACACAACAAACAATATGGAACACAGAGAAGACATATTCTAAACACAAAGATTAGAAACCGCAGAGAATATTGGACGTGTCGACATTATTTAATAGATGCAAATATCACGGTCTAAAGAGGCAAATAGCAAAGTAAAAGTGTAAACAAAGAATCGCCACGATGATAAATATTTTGGAACCCACACTTGGCATAGATGTGTTTCCTCTAGGTGACCTTATAGGGTCGGGTTGCGAGCTACATATTTATAGCTAGAGGTGAGCATGTCGGATCGCGGATCGGATCAAACCGAGAAACTGGCTTGGACCGACCGGACCGAACCTATTTCGGTCTGGTCTATGATCCTTACTTTACCTCATGTTCGGTCATCGATCGGGTCAGTCAGGTCCGGTTTTACGTACAACCAACCTAATTCCTTCTCAGACCCGGACCGAAGAACACATTCGGTCCAGTCCTCGGTCTGTGGTTTTGGGCTAAAACAGTCTCGGTCTGATTCAGTTTTTTTGGTCCGGACCCGATGCTCACCCTTATTTGTAGCTAAAAACCTAAATAAACCCGACTTGATAAACCAATAACCCGACCCAATAGCAATCCTAAGTATGATAGCCTAGTTGAAAAAAAATATAGTATTTAAAATAAAATTGTATCTTTCACTTCTCGCTTTTCTTTTATCTGCCGCTTTCATTTTCCCGCCTACATTTATCACCCAAATCTCAGTTTTGCATTTAGCGCCCAAGTCCCAGTTTCATTTCCCGCTTAGTGTTTGTCAAAATATTAGAATATAGATCTAGATCTCACATGAACATCACTTTCCATCCAACTTCCCTCCCTATTCATCTTTCACAACCTCTCAACGCCACCACCAGAATCCTAATGATCGCCATACGAAGCAACCACCGTAAGCATCTTCTTCGACACCGATTGAAGATGCCATTTAACCCCTTGCTCGGTAAAACTCTTATCTATTTGTTCTTATCTGTATAATTTGTGTATATTTCACAACCTCTCGACGCCACCACCGAATATATACGTTCGCCATAACAAAGCAAACCCACCGTAAGATCTTCTACGACACCGATTGAAGATTGCAATTTAACCCTTGCTCGGTATAACTCTTTTCTATTGTTATTTTCTGTATATTTTTGTGCTGTATATTTTATTTAACGTTTATGATTCGAAAATATTAGCAATTTTTCAATTTACGTTTAATCTGAATTTGTGTGTGTGAAAATATATGTGGCTGATTTTGATTTGCTATATAAATGATTTTATTTTTGGATGATTTTGATGTTTTTAGTTTAATTTGAGGTATTCTGATTTAGGGTTTATATAAGTTTGACTACATGTGGCTGAAATCGACTATGAATAGATGATTTTGGATCTGTTTTTGAATATAAGTGCTAATTTTGAGTAAGCTTTGCCTAAACTTTATGTAGGTCGTAATTGATTAGTGGTTTTGTATTTAGTTTTGTGACGGCCACTAGTGATCGGGGTAGATGTATATGATGACTGACACACAAGGGTATTCGATTTATAATTATGTTTGAAGTGTGGAGTTATTTTGGACTTTGTCTACTCTAATCATGAAGTTGTCGAACACATGTTGACTATGTCGGGTGAGATAGAGCTTATAATATGTTCTTGTACCCTTAAGGAATCGAGATTACAGCAGGCCTTGATGCTTGTGGACTCAATAGTGAGTACACTTCCTCAACTATCTGTTTATTTTCGTGATATAGTGTTTAAGCATATATATTTTATTTTGATTTGGGTAAAATTAGTATTATAGGTTAAAGTCACTTATCTTGAATAATTGGTTGATTTGGTCAAGCAAAGTGCTAGTTGTGTCTGCCTATTTGTGGATGTAAAGTGCATAAAACATTCATATTAGATGGCCCTAATAAGAATTGTGACTATGAACCGCAGATGTATGCAAATTGTTGAAACTCACAAATACTTTTGTTATCTATTTTGTGTTCGTTTGTTATATTGTGTGCTTGTACTTTTGTTATATGTTTCTGATTGATGGCTGGTAGGAAATCAGCACTTGACTGTTGGATCTCTTATCAGAGATAGCTTTTCTATGGTAACTGTTTTTCTTCTTCACGCTCCAGTCAAAGCCAAAAAAGTTGTGTGGACTTTTTACAAGCATAAGACGAGTCTTTATGGAGGGTTGTCAAATACATGGACAACTTACAAAGCCGCGACTTCTTAGTTTGAGTTGGATAGTCACATTGTAATGTACCCGTGCCTACCTTTATTATAGACGAGTAAAAACTGAAAACTAATGTTTTGTATTCATTTTATGTGTATATAGTGGAATTAACTGATACTAATACCCTTGTTTCATTTTTTCTTCTTTATAGGTTTGATGATGAGAAGTCTGTTGGACATTCCATCAGGTTGATTCTTTAGTTTTGGTTTAGTGAACATTAGGCAATATGGGGC
Organism: Tanacetum coccineum; assembly: GCA_026074375.1. Lineage (NCBI taxonomy): Eukaryota > Viridiplantae > Streptophyta > Magnoliopsida > Asterales > Asteraceae > Tanacetum > Tanacetum coccineum. The sequence continues at coordinate 35,073 of BQNB010042357.1, read as the reverse complement.
TGTGTTTCACGAGAGTAGAAAGACCAGGTGTGGCTTTGTTTTAAGGTTTACTTTTACATAAATATATTAACGAGTATTTCTGTCCTTTTTTAATGAGTGTGTAAATCTCCAAGTGGTTTTCGAAGGTTTCGTTGCGTGTTAGAAAAGTAGTCTGGTTTATTATTGTGATATGTAACATGCTATAATGATTTTAGATATAAAAAGAAGAATCAATTTAGAATTAGGAACTTGGCGTTAGTTTAGAAACCCCGATCCAAACACCTCCTTTGGAAAATAAACAGTCTGAGTAACTCATATTTTCCTACTGATAAAGGGGTTGTTTGTGATGGGTTCATGTAGTTTTCACTTTTTAGCTGATTTAGTTTAAGATATTTGATGATGTTATTTTTTTGTTGCTACTTGCCACTGCTTGTGAAGTGTGAAGTTCTAAGGCATTAATATGAAGCTATAAAAACAAACTTGCTAGTATGGTACAGTGATAGTGTGATGTCAAGGCCTAAACACCAAATTTGAAGTGAACAAATATACTTGCTGTTATACTGTGATAGTCATAGGATTAGTGAATGAAATGTATGAAAGTCATGCAAAAATGTATGCAAATCATATACAAAAGTTTATCACTGAACATGTGATACAGAAGTCAAATGTATGAAATCATAAATAAGAGGCTTAACTGATGTTCTTAACCAATATGTTGGAATGAAAGAACTCATTTCATGATTAAACTGAAGGGATAAATTCATTCTCAGTCCACCATGTCCAAACTTGAGGACTGAACAAAGTGACCCGAGGAAAGACCGACCCGACCGACTAGCCAACGGTTCGGTCGCGGTGTCTATAATTTTGGGTTTTTGGTTTTTGGTCAGCTTCAGTCCAGTTTTTACCTGATGCTCTGCTCTACTGCATATATTTTACTAGCACGCGATAAAATTAGTTTTCTGTGGTTTTTTAGCTTTAGGAAGAAATGAAGAAAGAAGCAAATGAAAGACTCGCCGAGGCGTCGACACAATTTAAGGAGCAACCTTCTACTCCTCATTCCGCACAAACATTTTTTTATTACGGTAAACTTTGTATTTAATACACATTTTGTTTTGAAGTAGTGCGATGGATATGCACATTTTGTTAAGAAGTTGTGCATTCGGTAGGATTTGGTTTGTACAATATATACTTTTGGTTTAACAGTATGTTTGGTCCGATTTGATACACTATGTAATATGATATTCGAAAGTTCATCTAATTATTAATTCGGGTTTCAATTGTGCGTTCGGAATTATTTAGATATTTGTATATTACGGAAAAGAACAGCTAAATGCCGTTTTATGTATATGTATCAAAGCACATTTTTTCAAGCGGAATTGTAAATGAATCATTTCGGTTTGTAAATGAATTCGTTGCAAAATCCATGCCATTGCAAATCTACTGCAAATTTATACCGTTGCAATTTTGTAGCAAATTTATTCTGTTGCAACTTGTATGAAATATTATCCCATTGCAATTTATATCCACCGTAACAAAATCGTTGGAATATGACCCGTTGCAAAAACGGTTGCGATTTTAGAACGGATTTTTGTTGGTTGGAAAACCGTTGCAACTTTTTTAAGCCTGTTAGAAATCCGTTGCAATATAAATTTCCATGGAGCATTAACGCTATGGTAGGTATTCGTTGCAAATCCATTGCAAATAGCCATTTGCAACGGATTTGCAATGGATTCTTACCGTAGCATTAGCCCACTTGTGTAGTAATCGCCCAACGTCTCCCATTCATCTATTTGGTAGTAAAAATACGGTTAGGATAATACCCAGACCTGTGGGTATTCTTCACGCGGCGAAGCTCCAAAAAACAACAGATATTAGGGAAGGTGGTCATGATTGTGTAATGGTGACACAAGAGTATGTTAGGAAAATAATTAAGGATGCGAGTGAGAATGATCATTTTACGTGTGGCCCATGGCTTAGCGCAGTTGAGTATCTAAATGCTCAAGGGGGTATTGCAAGTGGTTGTTTTAGATATGAAAACCTTTTGTAAGAATAGGAAACTTGAATAGGTTGTAACAGTAATCAAGACTTATACATCGAATATGATGGGTGAGCTAACAGTAACACTCAAAGATCCTTCTGGTATAATTCATCACAAAGTCCTTACAGAGTGGTTATGGAAAGTCTTTCACCATCAGAGTTGTTTTGATACTTCACAATGTTTTGATGTTTTCCTTTAAACCATCAACTTATTATCTTAACATCATATTGAGAAAATTGGTTAAGGTTTTTCACAAGGATACTTAGTTTTTGACACGTAAATTTACATTTTTATTTAATGTCTCAAATTATTTTATGTAATGTGTTTTAATATTAATGAAAAATTAATTTGTTTTTAAAAAAATGAAAAAGAAAAAAAGATGTGAGTCACCTTACTGTGTCAAGTAGGTCGCATGTTGGTTGCATGAGAGAAAGCTGAGGTGGCAGGAAAGTTGTAGATCGCCTGAACTCCTTATTGTGGGTGGTCTTATAGTTTATTGCTTCAATATAATTCTTTTACGGGCAAAATTTATTATTAGACATTTTCCAAAGTACTAAGGCATCGAAAGAAAAGAACTAAAGTGTCACTAAGATTTGTAACCCACTCAAACAAATGTTAATTAAATAGCATCAAACTCTTCTAAAATACTATTTATCTTATAAGAAATAATGCTTTTGTAGAGCATTTAGTAATGCTTTTTTTAACGGCGACAAATTTTATTAGAAAAAAAACTTCACAATGAGCTAGAGAAAAGGATTACAACAAATTAACCTTCCAATTAGTTTCAGTCTAGACGTTCGTGAGGTGGATCTCCACTTGACATGATGTCTAATATATGATGGCGCCTTACATACAACCCACTATCTTTTCGTTGAATGTCCTATTGCAGCTCATTTACGAACCATGATCACGAATGAGTGCGGTTTGAGAGACTACCAAATAACCTCCCTGATCTTCTTCTTTATATGGGCTCAAACAACACACGTTCATACCGATATTAAGCCATGTTTCAACTTTGTGATCCGAAAAATGAAATGGGTTAATATGGAGATTCAAAAATCGTGTTTGTATTGACTTAAGGCCTCTGAGGAAAGACATGTTAGGTGAACAAATTAAGGTGTTAGCACATTCTTGGTTAACTCATCGTCATGGATCTTTTAAACCTAGACGGTTAGATTGGATTAGTGCACTGGTAAAGCTACAACATAAATTATGGGAGGGCCATTAAGGTAGTTCTTGTATATTAAGAGGGCCAAAAAGTATAATATAAGAATTTAACATACAAATAGCAAGAAAAGTACACTGCTACATTTTTTATAGGGGGGCTACCACACCCTCCCCAACCTCCACTAGCTCCACCTTGGATTAATAATCCATTTAATTGTTGTATGATGTAATTGTATTTCTTTTTTCTAGCTCTTTGCAAGTTGTTGCTTTAACAAGTAATACAACGGTTGCGCGTTGCGGCAGAGTATTTTTCAGGTCGTAAGTATTTTCTCAAAAAAAAAATTCAACTTACGGCGAAGCCTTTAAAATTACAATACACTAACATTTTTGTCCCTCGGAAATCAATCAAATTATAATCATCACAAACATAACAACAAACATTACATGTTGGTATATGTCATGTTTGCATAGTAGTGATCATATGAAAGCTAATAAGAATAGAGAAGAGGAGCTAGAGAGTATTTTTATTATTTTCTAAATTTTCATTTCAAAAAGGAAAATAGAAATAGGAGGGAGAAGTGAATTATAACAAATGTAAAGTCTTGTATAAATACCCCTCCTAGATGAGTATTTATACTTATTCCTTATCCTATTTTATTTTCCTAACTTTAGTCAAACCTTGGTCAAGATTACTTAACTTTGACCAAGATAGACTTTATTACATTATAATTACTAATAAAACTATAAAACTAATCAAAATTATACAAAGACCAATTCATATAATAAGAAACACTTTTCTTGAACCTAATAATCTCCCCCTGAGGGTTGATTATTACAGACGCTTCATCGTCGGTAGAATTGGTCTTCCATTCACAAAAGATTTCCATCTTCTCATTTGCTCTCGGTGACTTAGTCGCTTGTTTATTTCTCTTTCAAATGCTCTTAATATGTCATGATCTAATTAACCAAGCAGAGGTGATTTTCTTCATGGTTCTAATTGAAAGATCTTAAGCTTTACCTCTTTCAAAACCTTTTCCAGTGTAGCATCATAAAACTTCACAATCTCCGTCAAGTACATAACCCGTTTCTCATCTTTGTTGTTCAAATAAATCAAACCTGTAGATGGCTTGTCAACTATAGAGTATGGTTCATGTGCAATACCAGGAAATGTCAATGTTGGTACAGTTAAGTTAACCTTGATTTGATAACTCTCGATTCCCAACTAAAAATCATGAACTCTCTCCCAGATCACACGACTTCTAATGAATGTTATTAATGAATTCATCAACTTGGTTTCTCGATAATTGACCTTCTTGTTATGGAAAAGATAATACAAATCTTCAATATTGTTTTTGTTCAGATACTTAAAGTCTGCTTCAGAAAAACTATCCAACTTATCATTTTCTCTCATCATAATTATTTGTTCTATGAAATCCAAACCATGTGGTTGATCAATAGTTATTCTGACAACTTCTGTAATCCTGTGATTTAAGAAATAGTCTTCTGGATTGTTTCTGACTCTTCTTTGATTTTGCTTGTATACTCTTTTATGCCATGAATCTTTCCAATGTTGAATTGATAACCGTGCGTCTTCGTTGAAAGTCTTGAACTCTTTTCAAACCCAACGATTCATCTTTTCTTCCAGATCAACTTCTGTAAAATGTTCTGCGTGTATCTTGTGAAGCGAAAGAATATACTTCTTCTCCTTAGTATTTATATACTTTAGAAAGAACAGATCTTTGTTATACAAATACCTTGGAGGTTCATTTGGATTCCATTGTGGTCCAAAGAATACGAGAGGTTTTGGTACTGGACATCTTATATCCCCTTGTCTGCTTTCCCAAACTATCTGATTCTCTATAAAGTTCATTGTTTGTTCTAGATGATAGTCATACTCTTCTGCATTCTTGAACTGATTAATTAACGCATCATTTAGTGTAGCCTTCATTCTTTCATAATCAAAGATATTTGGAACACGTTTATCAACATCTTGAAGTTATGTGATAAGCTCAGGTGTTTCATCTTCCGGAATCACCTCATCTTCATCAATAACTGTTTCCTCTACCCATGCATCCCATTGTGGTTGTTGTTGTTGGTTGGATACATAAGTTATGGAATCTTTAGCTGAATGCTTAGACAAATAACCCCTTGTAGACTTTAAACTTTTTGAAGCCTTATTTCTTTTCACTCTTTTCTCCCCCTCAGGAGGAGCATCATCCTCTTGATGATCATCATGAAGTGAGTGAATATCATCATCCCTGCAAGAAGTATTAGAGGTGGAAGACTTTTCAAATTTACATTTCAGTACCTCCCACAATGCTGGATCATTAGCCCGATCTTGAAGACTTCTTTTTATCTTGAAATAAAGTTGTTGTTGAAGATCAGCTGATGAAATTGTTTCGGTTGAGGTGGATGTAGTAGGATGAACTTGAATAACATTTTTGTACGTAATTCTTGAAAAGTTCTTCTATAATATTTGGTGCTTGTGCATTAAATTCTTAAGAAACAAGATCTGGTACTTCTGAACGAAAAGCATCACGATCTTCGATTATCGTTGCAGCAATGCATGGCTTCAAGTTATTTTCAATTAATTCTTCTGTAGCCTTTTCAGCAAGTTGTGATACACCCTGATGAAGAACTTGATTAACTTGATTGTGAGTCATCCAGAACTGTTTAGTGTTACACACCTCCGTTCCATATTTTAGATCATATACCCTTGACGTCTACACATCCTGCGAAGTGCACCTGGAAGATGATTGTACTTAATGGAAATTCATCGTTTAGAGTGTGAAGTGTTAGATGTAGTTGTGGTAGGGAGTGGTACAGTTTCCATCAATTCCTAAGTAATATTCATATCCAAAGATAAGATTGTCCAAGGGGATCTAGGTGGTGTGGGAATTGGTGTCTGCATCTTCTCAGTCCTAGTCTCCAAACTACCCATCTCACCTCCTTCCTCCTCATCTACCTTCTCTGGACCTTTGTCATCATCATCAACATATTCTGGTTTGTCCTTATGACTCCAGGGCTCTAACCTATCCTTAGAGTCATCATCATCTTTGTTTCCTTCAACTACTTTTTGTTGTCTAATGGTTATCTTTAATGATTTATGTAACACCCCCAAAAATGTGTCGCAACGGAAATATGTTCGGGGGCATTACTTCATAATACAACAACACAAGATACAAGAGAACGACCTCTAAATGTGTCGTTTGAAAAGTAATCTCGTTGATTTTCTTGAAATTGATATAACATTTGTCCCATAATTGCATCACAATGAAAAGCTTGAAAGCAATACAAAGAGATTTGATCATTCGTATGTAAGTAGAAATCCATGAATGAGATCTTGTCAATTTAGACTCTAATGCACATCAAGTAAGCCAAGCATCTAATTCACCTGAGAAAAACATGCTTAAAAATGTCAACATAAAGTTGGTGAGTTCATAGATTTTTGTAAGTATACACGTTGAAATCAAAAGATTTATAAAGTATGCATGACCATTTCAATCCTTATAATAGTCGCTAAAAATGTAAGTGTAAATGTAGAACCGAAAAAGTATAGTGTCTACTACTTCACCATAGTATAATGAAAAATGTTTAGTAATCAGTAATGTTCAACAAAGTAGTGTGGATCACAAGATTTCCAAAATGTATGTGACTACTATAACAGATACAGTATCACATAAAATGTATCTACTGTTGCACTAAGCTCATGACACCGAAGCTAATTTGTGTAGCATATAATATGCCAAGTGTATTCTGCCCTACTGGTGTCTGACCAAGACACCCAATGAGATTTGACATGGTATATATCCGTTTATCGGGAGCCCCGTGGGTAGTGAGCGCTACTCACCTGAATAGGGATAATTAGTCCCAATAGACCTATTTATAACATTCACGCTTACAATCCGTAATTAACAGTTCATGATAGTTTCAGACAAGAGAGTGGTCTAATCGCTACTTAGGCAACACGTAAACAGGAGATGGTAACCGAAAACACTTGTGTCCAAAGAATAAATAACCATTTTATTCATAAAGAGCTTTAAATACTTAAATCAATAAGTAGAAAGAGTGTGATATCAATTAAGTAACCGAGTTTGTAAATGAGTATAAGTATAAGTATGTAAACAAGTATGTAAACAAGTTGTAATGAGCGTGTATTCTCCCTCAAGATTTGTAAAGTAATTGTAAATCAAGTGAAAGAGGGGCTATAAACTCACCTCTAGTAATATTAATATCGACAATGAAAAAGATAGCACGGAAAACGATGCACATGAACTTTAACCACAACCTAAATTAGTAATATGCACTTAGGATCATGAAAACTCGTAAGCAATGATGCAAATGCATTAATATGAGTCCTACATCACCCGTACACAGTTGCGTTTAAGTTTTACAAGTTAAAACGTGAGTTACAGAAAAGTAGTGTGTTTATTTCTATGTTCTCAAAAGTTTCAAATATTTACGAGTTGCCTACTTTGTTAACCAATAGTTTCTTCATTACAATTCTTAAAAATGCGAGGCCAGAGTTTTTGAAAACTAAAAGTTATGTACTTTGAAAAGTTAGTTTACGACTTCCTCCTTTTCGGACTCCAACTGCCTTGAATACAATGTCCAAACAGGCTGGTCGTGAAGATTTAGCTGTTCTTCCAGACTAAGAAAAATTCAGGTATATTTCTATATGTAATAGTCACGAGGTCAGGTTTTTCGTGGACAATAACTTTCTCATATCAGCACCTTATTGGATGATTCTAAAGGATGTAGAAAGCCACCTGTGTCGACTACAATAACCTTACGTGTCAAAGAGTCTAATTCTATCATTAATTGCCTTGGAATCAAGCTTAAAGTTGGCTGTTCACGCTTTCTTACACTATTTGACAGCTTTTAACAAAATTTCACAGATTTTCTATTAGTTATAACTTTCTCGTCCGATATCCGTTTTTAATGATTCGACTTGCTAAATTCACCTTATAGTAGCCTATTAAGACTCACTACTGAACCAACCCTCAAACCTATCTTAAAGTGGTCGTGTTTAGTCCAAAATTTACACATTTAGCCATTTTTATCATTTTTGCAATTCTTCTGTTTTTGCAAAATACCCATGAGATCACTTTCGCGGGTTCTAGATTTCGAACATAACTTAATCATAATAGTATAGATTAGTGTAGTGAAGCTAGGTACTACGCAAGTCCCCTTTTTAATAGTGAAAATGATAAAAATGCGTTTACATCAGATACTTTGCATATAATTTGAAAAATCATTAAAACCAAAACCAAAGCTTCTAGTTTTTCGTTCATGGTCTCTCTTATGGTATTGGCACTGTGTTAAGACGATAAATTGACACAAGAAACATTATTATGAAAACGAACACAAAATGTGCACACTACATCAGGTAGTGTGCACTTTTATTTGAAAACATCATGTTTTTGAAACGCAACATGTATAGGTGATGCAACATAGATGAGTATGCTTAAGGTAAACTTATAATGACATGCTTACAAGACTTGAAGGAGATGAGAAAGGATAAGCCACGAAAATAACCCGAAAACCTTTGTAAAAACCCTAAAGAATGCCCTAAACGTGATAACTTGCAAACCCCGTTTAACCCTTCCTCCTTTAAGAGAACTTAACCAAAAAACCCAACCAAGTTCTAACCCTAGCTTGGTGTCCAATCTGTTGTCGAACACAGTAGAGAAGAAATGGAGGAGATGTGCTTTCTTTTGTTGTGATAACACTAGCTCTTATATCTATTCTTGCAAGAACACTTAAACTAGATTGCAAAACCTCTGATGTTGGTGTTGTTGTTTCCGTTTGTACCCAAGAAAGAAAAAGGAATTTGTTTGGCTTTACTTTGTGTCTTGATAACTATTAAATGCTAGGTAATGAATTATATAAAGATGTAATACTTGAACTTTTTCTTTTTCTTTCCTTCTCTTTTTGCCTACTGCCGAACCACACAAGAGAAAGAGTAGAAGTGTTTCTTTTTATTTTTCTTTGTAAATGTATAAGTGTGTAAAGCATACCCTTAAGGTCCTATTTATAGTGAAAGAGCTAGCAAAATACCACTTAGTGAAACCATCAACACCAAAAGAAGAAGGGACGGTTTGTTTTGGGTTTAGGGGATGGTTTTTGGGATTAAATATTCATCTAGCTAGTCCTTGTAAGGAAACATGTTGGATGTGTAAGAGATTTGACCTTTCAAGCATGTACTTGTTTTCCTTTTCCTCATTTCTAGCCGATCATGGCAAGCTTGGGAACATAGGTGTAAGGTTTTTGAGGCTTGATGTGAAGTTACTAGTTAAAATGTTTATCCAATGGTTAACACATATAGTAGTTTAATAGATAGTGGAGATTTTGTGATTTAATTCTTGTGTATGCACAGAAGGCACGGCTAGGTGATGATTTTTGGATAGAAGTGTTATAAATTTTAGTTATAGGGTATAATGGTGGGTATTTGTCGAAGTATAGATAGGTATTGGTGTTTCTATGCATGCAAAAATGTAATTTATTGCGAAATGTAATCGTTTTACGTAACGTGTAAAAATAATATATAAAAAAAATAATTACTATTTTTGTAAAAATAATATAACACTTGTTTGACGTAAACTTTTATTTGTTTGATGTCGGGTTACATTAAATGTTGATTTTTAGTTTACACGATTTAATTAAATGGTTGAAATTAAAAGTGAACGCGAAAAAGTTTAAAATAAATAGTTGAATATTTATTGACGTAAAATGACGTGAAAATGTGGGTTGATACAGTACCTACCCCTTAAAGGAATCCCGTCCCGGGATTCGATTTGTGTTAACCGATGGTGTGACAAAAAAAAGATTTAAGATTTAATAAACCAGTTTTGAACATGACGTTGATAACTTTATTCAGCAAAATTTGATGTTTCAACACTTCTTATATACATAAATTTTGGCTAGGTTTGACCAGGCTATTTAATCCATCAGAGTAGGTATTTTAGAAAAATATCATTGCAAGTTTTATGATTAATAGAAACGCGTTATAAAGAAAGTCTGTTAATAGTGAAAACATCAAAGGAGAAAGTGTAGACATGTGGGTATGTCCATATAAAGTTTTAAATGTTTACGGGCAGAGTCTAGTTTTTGATATTTGTAATGTTCGATGATTTACATCGGACGAGGCTAATGGATGTAAGTATTCAACTTACTTGGCGGTACTAGGATGTATCATGACATAAGTCTTCGTACTAGTGGCCCGAAATGAATAGTTCGACTAGATGTTTCGTAAATAGGTGTTTATCTAGTTTAAAGGGGGGTTGCATTACCTATTGGATAAAGTTGTACACGCTCGGACCGCTCTAGGACCCAACAACAACAACCATAACGACAATAACTATAACAAATGGTGATGAGATGTAGAGAGTGAGGACATTTTGAGAAACAATATCCCCAGAATGAAGTTTAACAAATGGGAGGAGCTTACGGGAGAGCTTATGCGACAGACGGCGGAATATGGTACTCAGTCGTTAGTTTGAGGATGAATCAAATCTATTAGTTCAAGTGTACACAAGTCGGTTAGCTCAATAAACAGTTCATGATCGTAAAGATTTGTAACGGTAAAAGTAATAACTTAAGAATGAGATAAGGTAGTTCAAGTGAGGCCTTAAGATTCCGCTGAGTGGTAAGACACGATTGTGTTTCTAGACCTTTTTAACGGATTCTGGGGATTTTTGGGTTCGAGTTCATACTCGTGTCGTATTGGATACCATTAAGCCCACTCATTTATAATTCCTTATTTACATAAAGAAGCGTCCAAATTTATGTAAGTAAGAAATGATAAACTTATGGTTCGGTGATTTACAATTTATTTATTTAAATGGAGAGGCGTCCCAATCCTTTCAAATAAAGAGATTATAAATCATCCTACTTAATAATTTCCGATGCAATACGTGTACTCACATAACCTTCAAGGTGGTGGATAACATGACAATGCATTTGTTCTAATGAGTATGGAACGAGTGTTTAAAACTCGTCTTCGGAGACGGGGAGCAAAATAATCAGGGGAAATCGACATAGTGTTCAAAATAGTTGATGAGTATACGGTTATAGCAATTAAGATGAGGGTCTTATGAACGAGTTAACATAGCAATTATCGTATCAATCCTCCTATTACAAGTCCCGCCCATACAAGACTTGTAATACTTAGATTCATACATAATTCCATGTAAACAAAACTATGACGGTTTTTGTGTAATACGATATTGTATAAGGTTATGAAAAGGGTCTTAGAGGCCATTGTATGACTTACAATGCTTGAGAAATGAGTGAGACCATTGTGCAACTCACAATGTCTGAGAAGTAAAATGAGACCATTGTGTAACTTACAATGTCTAAAGAAATGTTCTGTATTTATATAAATAACTCTTATATAAATAAATGTACGATATACGCAAAGGGATGAAAGCATATATATTATATATATGTATGTCATGTAAGCACTTAATGTAACAAGTAATGTAAGTAAGTAATCAAGTAGTGTGTATGCACTTTGAAAATGTTTGCTGTGATGCAATGCTTGTGAAAACGGTTATAGTCAAAGGTAAAATATGCAACTTAGTTCTCTATAACTAGTGCTCTGATACCAATCTGTAACACCCCTAAAAATGTGTCGCAGCAGAAATGTATCCGGGGGCGTTACTTTATAATACAACAGCACAAGATATAAGAGAACGACCTCTAAATGTGTCGTTTAAAAGGTAATCTCGTTGATTTTCTTGAAATTAATATAACATTTGTCTCATGATTGCATCACAATGAAAAGCTTGAAAGCAAAACAATGAGATTTGATGTATGTAAGTAGAAATCCATGAATGAAATCTTGTCAATTTAGACTCCAATGCACATCAAGTAAGCCAAACATCTAATTCACCTGAGAAAAACAAGCTTAAAAGTGTCAACATAAAGTTGGTGAGTTCATAGATTTTTGTAAGTATAAACGTTGAAATCAAAAGATTTATAAAGTATGCATGACCATTTCAATCCTTATAATAGTCGCCAAAAATGTAAGTATAAATGTAGAACCGAAAAAGTATAGTGTCTACTGCTTCATCACAGTATAATGAAAAATGTTTAGTAATTAGTAATGTTCAACAAAGTAGTGTGGACCACAAGATTTCTAAAATGTATGTGACTACTATAACAGATACAGTATCACATAAAATGTATCTACTATTGCACTAAGCTCATGACACCGAAGCTAATTTGTGTAGCATATAAAATGCCAAGTGTATTCTGCCCTACTGGTGTCTGACCAAGACACCCAATGAGATTTGACATGGTATATATCCGTTTATCGGGAGCCCCGTGGGTAGTGAGCGCTACTCACCCGGATATGGATAATTAGTCCCAATAGATCTATTTATAACATTCACGCTTACAATTCGTAATTAACAGTTCATGATAGTTTTAGGCAAGAGAGTGATCTAATCGTTACTTAGGCAACACGTAAACATGAGATGATAATTGAAAACACTTGTATCCAATGAAGAAATAACCATTGTATTCACAAACAGCTTTAAATACTTAAATGCATAAGTAGAAAGAGTGTGATATGAATCAAGTAACCAAGTTTGTAAATAAGTATAAGTATGAGTATGTAAACAAGTATATAAACAAGTATGTAAACAAGTTGTAATGAGCATGTATTCTCTCCTAAGATTTGTGAAGTAATTGTAAAACAAGTGAAAGATGGGCTATAAACTCACCTCTAGTAATATTAATATCGGCAATGAAAAGGATAGCATGGAAAACAATGCACGGGGACTTTAACCGCAACCTAAATTAGTAATATGCTCTTAGGATCATGAAAACTCGTGATCAATGATGCAAATGCATTAATATGAGTCCTACATCACCCGTACACAGTTGCGTTTAAGTTTTACAAGTTAAAACGTGAGTTACGGAAAAGTAGTGTGTTTATTTATATGTTCTCAAAAGTTTCAAATATTTAGGAGCTACCTACTTTGTTAACCAATAGTTTCTTCGTTACATGTCTTAAAAATGCGAGGTCAAAGTTTTTAAAAACTAGAAGTTATGACTTTAAAAAGTTAGTGTATGACTTCCTCCTTTTCGGGCTCCAGTTGCCTTGAAAACAATGTCCAAACAGGCTGGTCGCGAAGATTTAGCTGTTCTTCCAGACATTGAAAAATTCAGGTTTATTTTTATATGTAATAGTCACGAGGTCAGGTTTTTCGTGGACAATAAATTTCTCATATCAGCACCTTATTAGATGATTCTAAGGGCTGTGAAAAGCCACATGTGTCGACTACAATAACCATAAGTATCAAAGAGTCTAATTCTATCATTAAATGCCTTAAAATCAGGCTTAAAGTTGGTTGTTCATGCTTTCTTACATTATTTGACAGCTTTTAACAAAATTTCGTAGATTTTCTATTAGCTATAACTTTCTCGTCCAATATCCGTTTTTAGTGATTTGACTTGCTAAATTCACCTTATATTAGCCTCTACAAGACTCATTACTGAACCAACCCTAAAACCTATCTTAGAGTGGTCGTGTTTAGTCCAAAAGTTACCCATTTAGCCATTTTTATCATTTTTGCAATTCTTCTGTTTTCGCAAAATACCCATGAGATCACTTTCGCGGGTTCTTGATTTCAAACATAACTTAATCATCATATTATAGATTAGTGTAGTGAAGCTAGGTACTACGCAAGTCCCCTTTTTAATAGTGTTAGCCTTAATTTTATATAAGTCGAACAAGAATGTTATCGGTCTTATTAGTCATAAATAGTCTTGTTAAGTAATAGACTAGTCGGGTTCAACGGGCTTGGATTGTAATCGAATATTGTCCATGTTTCAGGCTCAAAGCCCAAGAAAAGCCAAGCCCGACCCAAGTTAGAAAGCCCACATGCCACTCATGGCTCAAGGGTATAAATAGAACCCTCTCCACACATGGAGAGGGTGTTGGTTACCATTTGCATAGTTTGTGTGTGTGTAATCTTCCATCTCTAGTTTCTCTCTAATAAATCTTTTAACTTTTCTTTCTATCTTTCTAGCCTTTTTGCTTATTGGTATAGCTTATTGTTGTGAAATGGATTAAGCTTTTGGGATAACATTTGGTATCACTCGCCACGGGTGGGTTTAGTGTTTGTATTTTTTTCCAAGTTCCTACCCTAGCTTTGGTATATCATATATGTTGTCGATACAAGTTGAGAAGAAATGGTGGAGATGTGCTTTCTTGTGTAGTGATAAACTATTCTCTTATATATTTTCTTGCAAGAACACTTATACTAGATTGCAAAACCTCTCTGTTGGTGTTGTTGGTTTCCGTTTGTTACCCAAGATAGATAAAAGGAATGTGTTTGGCTAATTGTGTCTTGTATAACTATTTAAATGCTAGGTAATAATTCGTATAAAGATGTAATACTTGAACTTTTTCTTTTTCTTTCCTTCTCTTTTTGCCTACTGCCGAACCACACAAGAGAAAGAGTAGAAGTGTTTCTTTTTATTTTTCTTTGTAAATTTATAAGTGTGTAAAGCATACCCTTAAGGTCCTATTTATAGTGAAAGAGCTAGCAAAATACCACTTAGTGAAACCATCAACACCAAAAGAAGAAGGGACGGTTTGTTTTGGGTTTAGGGGATGGTTTTTGGGATTAAATATTCATCTAGCTAGTCCTTGTAAGGAAACATGTTGGATGTGTAAGAGATTTGACCTTTCAAGCATGTACTTGTTTTCCTTTTCCTCATTTCTAGCCGATCATGGCAAGCTTGGAAACAAAGGTGTAAGGTTTTTGAGGCTTGATGTGAAGTTACTAGTTAAAATGTTTATCCAATGGTTAACACATATAGTAGTTGAATAGTTAGTGGAGATTTTATGATTTAATTCTTGTGTATGCATAGAAGGCATGGATAGGTGATGATTTTTGGATAGAAGTGTTATAAATTTTAGTTATAGGGTATAATGGTGGGTATTTGTCGAAGTATAGATAGGTATTGGTGTTTCTATGCATGCAAAAATGTAATTATGCGAAATTGTATGTGTTTACGTAACGTGTAAAAATAATATAAAAAAATAATTACTATTTTTATAAAAATAATATAACACTTGTTTGACGTAAACTTTTATTTGTTTGATGTCGGTTTACATTAAATGTTGATTTTTAGTTTACACGATTTAATTAAATGGTTGAAATTAAAAGTGAACGCAAAAAAGTTTAAAATAAATAGTTGAATATTTATTGACGTAAAATGACGTGAAAATGTGGGTTGTTACAATTTATGTGGTGAACTTGATTCTCCAACATTCTGCTTCCACTTCTTCCCCTGAGGACTAGCAATAAGGGTAGGTGTCCTATGGGTGCTAGGTGTAGACCTATGCGTTCCTTGGGTAGAAACAACCGGTTGTGGTTGATTCATTGGAACATCTACAGTCATAAACACCGTCTCATACTCCTTAAAGTCATCAGTGGCACGTATCTCCTCAGTTAGAAACGCATCCGAAATCAGCATCCCTCGTACACGCACATCCCTAGTAGTGTACACACTAACCAATGGAATATCATCCTTGATAGAATGATAATTGATAAGTGCTTAATTACACATATCTCAAAACATTGACTTTGTTTTCTAATGCAATTACTTTATCAAGTTCTTGTCTTCAGGTTTTGTAAAGCTTAATCTGAGCCTTTTTTTGCTTGTGACATTATGGAGATGGTCTCTTGATGTGCACCAATAGATCTTTTTCCTTTCCGAATTCATTTGATTTAATCAATTTATTTGTTGAGTATTGCTTTTGATGATTTTTCAAAATTGATTTTGTATGACATCTAAATCCCCTTTAGCTTGCACATCAATTTCCACCTCTTTGACGCTTAATTACATCTTATTCTTATCTAAGTTCCGCTTGGAAATTCTTGAGGTCTTAAAAATCACACTAAAAACAAATGCATAGTCTTGGACAGTTCATTGTTTGCTTCTTTGAAATGGTTATTTGATGATTCTAAACTTTTATTCTTGTTTTGAAATCTTTAATTTCACCTTTAATTATCAACTAACTCCTTGTTTGAGGCGATTCCAAAAAATTATTTCGGTTTTTGCTGTCATCAATTTCACATTTTAGTTTCTGAATTAAAGAAGCAAGAAAATCATGTTCTTGATCAAGATCATCAGTTTCATCCTGGTCATCCTGAGCTCTATCATAACATATATCCGATGAATCAATAGTGTTATTATTGAGTGTATCTTGTTCGCCAGATATATGTCATACTAGGTTTCTGGTTGCTCTAGGATGTTCATTTTCCATGGCAAACACATTTTAGTTTATCATTTTGTGTTGTTCCTATCGTTGGCTCATCATCAAAGATTGGTCCAGAATTGTCAACTGGATTTGGTACTCTCTTGAAGTTGTGCCATGTAGCATATATTGTGCTTCCAATCCTGTTCTTCAGAACTATCATCAGTATATCCTTCCATATCAGCTTGTTCTGCATTCAACTGAACCAGCTTCTCTTGTTTACACAATAACATCTTTTCCTTGTGATAAGCTGCATCCTTTACTCGGTTTTGGTTTTCTGACATTCCCTTGATACATGCCCATATTCCTTGCAGTTATAACACTGAATCCTTTGACTTCGCCCAAACCGGAGTACCTACATTTTCCCTAGCCCCAGCAACATTAACTGCCCTCTGATGATCACGATTAACTATTAAACTATGAACTATTATAAACAATAAATATACGGGGTGACCGAGTCTTTTACTCATATCTAACATAGATTTTCTTAAACGAGAGAGAAATTAAAGCCATGAGTTTGTCAATCTCCTTTTCCTTTGACATTTCCTCATCTTCAGTAACCGGAGCAGGTTCTGGATCATAAGTAGAGGTTCTGGATCATAAGTAGGAGCAGAAGAGGTAACAATTACTTTTCCTTTGTTTCTGATAGATTGTTGTGATCTGGTGGAGGAATATTGAGTGTTTTGAGTAGGATGGTTTTGATGATGGTAAACTGGTTGTTGTTGAGCAACAAGTGCAAGTGGATTAGCAGTACGTGCTAGTCTTTCAGCTCTTATCTTATTGACTTCATTCTGGTGTTGCTTCAGGATGTCATAAAGCTTGTGATAGGAGACAGTCTTCAGCTCTTGACTCTGCTTAACAAGTGTCACAAACCTTTGCTATTCTGGTTGTAGTTGAAGTAAGAACTGTACATTCACTTGATGATTTGTAACATAACACTGATTTCTGACAAGCTCATTCATCATCTTGTAAAACTGTGAGTTATACGATTCAAGTGATTCACCATCCCGTGATGTGAATTTTCCAAACTCCCAATATAAATTGGTTTCAAGATCTTGAACATTGATTGATTCACCTTGTTTCAACCTTTCAATGGCTTTCCACATTTCACATGCATTCGGACAAGCATCAACTGTGAAGTAGGGGTGAGCATAGGTCCAAAACCGGACCAGACCGGCCAAGACCAGACCGGACCGAGGACCGACTTGGTCCAAAACGTCGGACCGAGACCGGACCGAAATGGTACGGTCCGGTTCGGGTCGGTCTTCCATCCGGTCCGGTCCTATACAGAGTAATCTTCGGGTTTTTGGTAAGCCCGGACCGAGACCGAGACCGAAACTAACAAAAACCCCGAACCGAGGACCAGACCGCGGTCCAGTCGGTCCGGTTCAGTCCGGTCTTCCGGTCCGGGCCGGTCTTCGGTCCTATATGCTCACCCCTACTGTGGAGTAGATATCGTTATCTATCCCTGTGAGAATGATCTGAACGGCTTCAGTTTCAGCATTCAGTTGATCTCGTATGTCTTGTGAAAATGATCTGAAAGGCTTCAGTTTCAGCATTCAGTTGATCTCGTATGTCTTGTGAAACGTTCTTATAGTTCTCCATATACCTCTCTGTAGTTGTTTCAGGATGAGTTTCTCAGCCCATTGATACATGTATGGTGGATTTTAGAGACAATGGTGGATGAGTTCGCTGTTAGGTTTGGTGTCAATGTATATCTTGATTCTGGATTTCCACTGAACATAATTACCCGGTGCTAACATTGGTGGACGATCTTTGCTACCCGCTTCCATGATAGCATTATGAAGAGCATTCGATGATTGAGTTTGCAAATTGGTATTTGAATTTGATTGTTTTGTACCTTATGCATTGGCTCATCATCAAAGATTGGTCCAGATTTGTCAACTGGATCTGGAGTAACCTCTTGAATCTGTGCCATGTACATATAATGTGCTTCCAATTCCTGTTCTTCAGACTCATCATCAGTATCATCCTTCCAATCAGCTAGCTTCCTCTTGTTTACACAATAACATCTTTTCCTTGTGATAAACTGCATCCTTTACTCGTTTTGGTTTCTGACATTCCCTTGATACATGCCCATATTCCTTGTAATTGTAACATTGAATCTCAGACTTTTGCACTACCGGAGTACCTACATTTTCCCTAGCCCCAGCAACATTAACTGCCCTCTGATGATCATACCCAGTTCCTCTGTTAATTCTTAGAGAATTTTCTTGATTAGCTCGACTGGTGTTTGATGAAGTTCGAAGGTTGTTGTTGGTAGGTTTGTAGATTTTCTTGAACGAGAGAGAAATTAAAGCCATGAGTTTGTCAATCTCCTTTTCCTTTGACATTTCATCATCTTCAGTAACCGTAGCAGGTTCTGGATCATAAGTAGGAGCAGAAGATGTAACAATTGCTTTTCCTCTGTTTCTGGTAGACTGTTGCGATCTGGTGGAGGAATATTGAGTGTTTTGAGTAGGATGGTTTGGAGGATGGTAAACTGGTTGTTGTTGAGCAACAAGTGCAAGTGGATTAGCAGTACGTGCTAGTCTTTCAGTTCGTATCTCATTGACTTCATTCTGGTGTTGCTTCAGAATGTCATAAAGCTTGTGATAGGAGACAGTCTTCAGCTCTTGACTCTGCTTAACAAGTGTCACAAACCTTTGCCATTCTGGTTGTAGTTGAAGTAAGAACTGGACATTGACCTGATGATTAGTAACATTACACTGATTTCGGACAAGCTCATTCATCATCTTGTAAAACCGTGAGTAATACGATTCAAGTGATTCACCATCTCGTGATGTGAATTTTCCAAACTCCCAATATAAATTGGTTTCAAGATCTTGAACATTAATTGATTCACCTTGTTTCAACCTTTCAATGGCTTTCCACATTTCACATGCATTCGGACAAGCATCAACTGTGGAGTAGATATCGTTATCTATCCCTGTCAGAATGATCTGAACGGCTTCAGCTTCAGCATTCATTTGATCTCGTATGTCTTGTGAAACATTCTTATAGTTCTCCATATACCTCTCTGTGGTTGTTTCAGAACTACCTTCAGCAACTGGAACTGTTTTCTCAGCCCATTGATATATGTATGGTGGATTTTGGAGACTATAGTGGATGAGTTCACTGTTAGGTTTGGTGTCAATGTATCTCTTGATTCTGGATTTCCACTGAACGTAATTACCCGGTGCTAACATTGGTGGACGATCTTTGCTACCCGCTTCCATAATAGCATTATGAAGAGCATTCGATGATTGAGTTTGCAAATTGGTATTTGAATTTGACATTTTGATGTTGTGAATGGATATCGGATCTTAAGTAGGTAAAGTGATTGTTGTTGTGGATTTGAAATTGATTAACGTTTACGGGATTTTACAAATCTGTGATTAAAACCGAGAAAAAATTGTATCTTTCGCGGGATTTTACAAAATCAAGAAGAAACCGTAAAATAAAATAAAAAATTACTAGTTCGGTCCTCTGCTAGTTCGGTGCACTGGTTCGGTTCTCAATGAATTTACTAGTTCGGTCCTTAGCTAGATCGGTTCACTTGGTTCGGTTCTCAAAGAAGTTACTAGTTCGGTCCTTAGCTAGATCGGTTCACTTGGTTCGGTTCTCAAAGAAGTTACTAGTTCGGTCCTTAGCTAATTCGATCCTCACTAGTTCGATCCTCACTAATTCGATCCTCACTAGTTCGATCCTCACTAATTCGATCCTCACTAGTTCGATCCTCACTAATTCGATCCTCACTAGTTCGATCCTCACTAGTTCGATCCTCACTAATTCGATCCTCTCTAGTGCGATCCTCACTAGTTCGATCCTCTCTAGATCGAAACTAAACCACAAATAAACCGAATAGAGAAAGAAAGAAAGAAAGTGAAGAGAGAAAAATATAAGCTTTTAACGCCAAACCAAGAAACACGAATAAGATCACAACGAAACCACACAAAAAATACAAACACTAAACCCACCCGTGGCGAATGATACCAAATGTTATCCCAAAAGCTTAATCCATTTCACAACAATAAGCTATACCAATAAGCAAAATAGTAGAAAAGAGATAAGAGAAAAGTTGGAAGATTTATTAGAGAGAAAACTAGAGATGGAAGATTACACACACACACAAACTATGCAAATGGTAACCAACACCCTCTCCATGTGTGGAGAGGGTTCTATTTATACCCAATGCCAAGTAGTAGGCGAATGGGCTTTCTATTTGGGCCGGGCTTGGCATATCTTGGGCTTTGAGCCCGCAACATAGACAATATTAGATTACAAACCAAGCCCGTTGAACCCGACTAGCCTATTACTTAACAAGACTAATTACGACTAATAAGACCGATAACATTCTTGTTTGACTTATATAAAATTAAGGCTAACATATACATATCAATTACATATAATAATATTTATTATATGAGTATTCAATAGTAATGCACCCAAAATGTGCATAAATACTCAAATAGAAAAACTATGATCGTGAATAACACAAGGGCTTCGAGGAGTCTTAGCGCGCATAAAAAGGGTTATAGTTTAGGTAAAAAAAAATTTTTTGACCTAGTTCTCTATAACCTGTAGCTCTTGATACCAATCTTTAACTCCCCCAAGTTTCACGCAACGGAATATACAACATTGGGTGTTAATTCATAGTACAATTGCACACGGATATAGAAAATGACTCAAAAAGAGGCGTTTAAAAACATTGTTCCATTTAAAGAAGTTTCAGAGTAATTAAACATACGTCCCACAGGATCGTTACCAAAGCCTATTACTTAACAAGACTATTTAAGAGATAATTAGACCTAGATACTTTTCTTGTTCGACTTATATAAAATTAAGGCTAACACCTGTTCAAGAGGAAGAACGTTGGAGGATCGAATGTGGCTAGGTGACCTATACGGCTGGTGGTAATGAAGGAAGGGTTTATGTTAGACCTCACCCTCTTTGCAACAAGTGCAAGTTACACCATGTTGGGCCATGTACTGTAAAGTGTAGAAGTTGTGGAAAGATTAGTCATTTGACCTGGGATTGTAAGCCCGCAGTTCCCGCGACAGTTAATCAGAGGGGCCCGGTGGTGAATCAAAGGATTGCCACATGTTTTGAATGTGGAAGGCAAGGGAATTTCAAGAAGAATTGCCACTAAGTAAAGAATCAGAACCATGGAAACAAGCCTGTTATTCCTAAAGCTAGAGGGAAAGCTTATACTATTGGTGGAGGAGATGCAAACCCAGGATCCAACGTTGTCACGGGTACGTTTCTTCTCAACAACCATTATGCTTCTGTGTTATTTGATTTGGGTGCCGATTGAAGTTTTGTGTCGACTACTTTTAGTACCTTTCTTGATGTAAACCCTGATACCTTAGACCTTAGTTATGCTGTCGAATTAGCCGACGAAAGGATTGCCGAAACAAATACTATACTTAGAGGTTTTACCATAGGATTATTAGGTCATCCGTTCAACATTGATTTAATGCCCGTAGAGCTTGGTAGTTTTGACGTCATCATCGGTATGGATTGGCTGGCGAATAATTATGCAGTGATTGTCTATGACGAGAAGATAGTATGTATCCCTTTTGGAGATGAAATTATGATCGTTCAAGGAGATAGGAGTGATAAGGGGAAGAAATTGACGTTGAGTATCATATCGTGTACAAAGATACAGAAGTATATAAAGAAGGTTTTCAAGTATTCATGGAGCAAGTTACAAGGAAGGAAACCGAAGTTAAGTAAAAGGAGAAGCGACTGGAGGACGTGCCAATTGTACAAAAATTTCCAGAAGTCTTTCTAGAAGACTTGCCTGGTTACCACCTGCGCGACAAGTTGAATTTAAAATTGACTTAGTCCTTAGTGTTGCACCTGTGGCACTCAGGAGACCTTAAGTGTCTTGCTCTGTCAGAAATGAAAGAACTGTCTACGCAACTGCAAGAACTTTGTGACAAAAGATTTATAAGGCCAAGTTCTTCACCATGGGGAGCTTCGGTCTTGTTTGTCAAAAATAAAGATGGATCTTTTTGGATGTGTATCGATTACCGTGAACTCGACTCAACGCATAATGTTATAACATGTGTAGTGTACCAATATCAAGAATTTATGAATGTTTGATCAGCTGTAAGGAATTAAGTGTTACTCGAAGATCGAACTTGAGGTCTGGATAGCACGCCAACTCAGAGTTGTGACAAGGATACTTCCAAACAGAGACGGGCATTTAGACATGCTATGGTCATTACCGAGTCTCCAAGTTAATGCCTTTGGATTGACAAATGCACCGGCAGTATTCATGGATTTAATGAATCGGGTGTGCAAGCATCTCTCGGATAATGTGTTTTTATCCGTGTTCATAGATGTATTTTGATCTCTACTCAAGGACAAGGTGGATTCCATGAAGGACATCCGCGTAAGCAAATTCTGGAGTTACTTAAGAAGGAAGAATTGTACGCCAAGTTTTCAAAGTGTGATTTTTGGCTTTCTAAGGTATAATTTCTCGGTCATGTGCATTGATAGAGTATGGCATCATGGGACATGTGGACTAAGATAGAATCAATTAGGGATTGGGCATCGCCCAAGACTCCGACAAAGATTCATCAATTTTTAGGTCTTGCTGGTTATTACCGAAGGCTCTTCTATTGAAGCCAGTTCTCGATCGATGACTAAAAACCTTATGACCAAATTGACTCTGAAGAGTGTGAAATTTGTTTGGGTGAAACGGAAGACTGGCTGTCATTCAGACATTGAAGCATAGAAAGCTTGTGTTGTGCACCAATTTTGGCATTGCCTGAAGGAAGTGAAAACTTTGTAGTTTATTGTGATGCTTCTCACAAAGGGTTGGGCGTGGTGTTGATGTAGAAGGAGGGAGTCATAGCTTATGCATCCTGCCAACTCAAGATCGAAGAAAAGAACTACACGACACATGATTTGGAATTAGGAGTTGCGGTGTTTGCTCTCAATATGTGGAGACACTATTTATTTACAGGCTCGTGTAGTGAAAGGTTCGGTGTTACATTGTTATAAGAGTTTGCAACATATTCTAGATCAGAAGGAGTTAAACATGAGACAACGTAGATGATTAGAGTTGTTAGGTGATTATGATTGTGAAATTCGTTATCATCTAGGAAAGGCGAAGGTGGTGGCAGATACCTTGAGCCAAAAGGAACGGATCAAGCCACTACGAGTTCGAGTCTCTTGGGTTTTGAGGTGGTTTGAACTCTTATGTGGGGATCTTGTTTCTGATAGCTGTCAAAATAAGGCAAGAAAGGAGGAAAATTATGGAACTGAGGATTTGTGTGGAATAATTAAGAAGCTAGAGTCCCGTACGGACGAAACGTTATGTTTTAATAGAAGAAGTTAGATACCTTGTCATGGTAACTTAAGGGAGTTGATTATGCATGAGCCGCATAAGTCAAGATACTCAATCCATCCTGGATCGAACAAGATGTATCAAGATTTAAAGAAGCTGTATTGGTGGCCGAATATGAAGGCTGTGATTGCCACCTATGTCAGTAAGTGTTTGACTTGTGCTAAGGTTAAGGCTGAATACCAAAAACCTTCTGGTCTATTGGTTCAACCTGTGATCCTGGTATGGAAGTGGGAGAACATTACCATGGATTTCGTTACTAAGCTACCAACGACGCCGACTGGACAAGATACAATTTGAGTAATTATTGACCGACTCACAAAATCCGCTCATTTCTTACCAATGAAGGAAAATGACTCAATGGAAAAGTTGACGAGACAATACTTGAAGGAAGTTGTCTCAAAGCATGGTGTACCAGTTTTGATTATTTCTGATCAAGATGGTAGATTTACATCTCAATTCTGGCAGTCGCTAAACAAAGCTCTAGATACTCAATTGGATATGATTACGGCTTATCATCCGCAAACCGATAGTAAAAGTGAAAGAACCATCCAAACTTTGGAGGACATGCTGCGTGCTTGTGTGATTGATTTTGGGAAAGGTTGGGATAGACACCTACCTTTGGTGAAGTTTTCTTACAACAACAGTTATCACACTAGTATCAAAGCTGCACCATTCGAGGCTCTGTATGGTCGCAAGTGTCGATCGACTATTTGTTGGGCTGAGGTTGGAGACGCTCAGCTTATGGCCCCAGAAATTGTTCATGAAACAACTGAGAAAATCTTTATGATTAAGACAGCTATTCAAGATGCTAATGATTAGCACAATATATTTAGCACCCGATAGGATATCGTAAGCCATGGAGTTGTTCAAGTGGGAGATATGGGGGCCCCCCCACCCCCCCCCCCCCCCCCCCCCCCCCCCCAGGGGGGGGTCATGTTGAAAGTGTCACCATGGAAAGGGGTGATACGTTTCGGCAAACGGGGAAAGCTGAACCCTCGTTATATTTGACCATTTAAGGCACTCACTAAGGTTGGAACGATTGCTTACAGACTTGAACTCTCAAATCAATTAAGTCATGTTCATAGCACTTTTCATGTTTCTAATTTGAAGAAGTGTTACGCCGATGAACCACTTGCTATTTCATTAGATGAAATTTGATGACAAGTTAAACTTTATTGAGGAACCCGTCGAGATCATGGATCGTGATGTGAAGCAACTAAAACAAAGTCGTATTCCGATTCTTAAGGTACGTTAGAATTCAAGGCAAGGTCCTGAATTCACTTGGGAACGCAAAGACCAAATAAAGAAAAAAGTACCCTTATTTCTTCGCTAAATCTAAACCTACGTCTGAATCAACGTCTTAAGCTTTGAGGACAAATCTTTTCTAACGAGGAAAGGATGTCACACCCCGTAAATTTCAGGTCAATATTTTAAACTATTCCGGTCGTTATTTTGAATTTTATTTGTTACGTTTGAATTTAACCTAAAACCAAGAGGTTATCCAGCGTAAATCTGAGAAACGTCATCGGACGCGTTCCAGCTTTGGATTTTGATTAGTCTAGATATTATATACATTATTTTATCTTTTCTAAGTGTTACTTAGTTTACGTTCACTCCCGATATTTATTTTTATGGTTTAGCGTATTATTTATGTATTTCGCGTTTTTTGATCAACATAACCCCGAAAAAACCGTTAATCTTTTCGTGTGTAAACTATAAGTTATAATTGTCTTGAGTTTGTAAAGTAAAAAATTTCGAGACCCTTTCTCGCCACTTGCTCATTTCGACGGCCAACCACCAAAACCAAAAAGGGAATGGAAGCTTTAAGATTTTACATATGGAGGATCTTTATCCACTCGCTATTTTAAATTCTAAACTTCTCAGCATAGATGGTGAAGTTTTTGAAGCTGCACCATGCATGAGATTTTTCTTGTCATATATCTCATCTCTTTGGACAATTTCCACTAATAGTGTAAAATGAGAAGTCTTGATTTATTTAACAAGCGTAGTGTTCAAGCTTGGTCCCCCCCCCCCCCTTTGGCTTTTATAAAAGCGGGGGGGGAATGAAACTACAAGGGACCAAGAGGTCCTTGGCTCACACTTTTGTTAGCCAAGTCAAGCCATAAGACCCTTAACCCTAATGCATCTCCCTATAAATACCCTCTTATAACATCTTTAGGTCATTCTCATTTTCACAAGCCTCAAAGTTTTCTCTTCTCTCCCTCTTTTCTTCTTTGGTGCGTCGGCAAGAAACAACAACCACCACCATTCCATAACTTTGATTTCTAGCAAGATTTACACATTCCAATCTTATTTCTATCAATATCTAAGAGTGTTCCAAGGGTTTGATCATTTGTTTTTAAGGTTTTCCAAAGATTTCAAGAGTTAAGGTTTTGGTTTATAGAAAGGGTTTTGCAAGATCATTTGGGGTTTATAGATCTAAGGATTTTGGGTTAGATCTTGTGTGTTACTTGACTCATCTTGTTCTTGTAAGTGTTCTATTTCATCTCTTATGATTTCTTTATGGTTCTTATGCAAGGTTAAGGGTTAAGTGTTTGTGGTTTTTGAAAATAAACAAGTTAAAACATAAACTAGTATTGTTTTATGGTTCTTTGATTTACAAAAGGTTTTGGTTGTGAGTATGAGTTGATTTGTGTGTTGCAACAATAGTAATGATGGGATTAGGTTATATTAAGAGTGGTTTTATTGGTTGGTTTAGTAGTGAAGGGGATTAGGTTAGAATAAGCACTATTGTGAAGTTTGGATAGATTTATGGTAACGTTTGCGAAATGTATGGTTGTTGATCCGATTTTGTTTTGAGGTTTTAGGAGACTTAAAAATGTTTTCATTAATCAAAACGGTATTTTTGGAAAGCTTGTTTCGAATAGATAGGTTTTCATATATCGAACACTAAAAGCGGATTTAAAACGGCCAAGTTATGGCGAAATGAATTTTGGAACACTTTTCAAAAAAATAATAAATGAGGTTGCTGATTTGAAATCAAATTAAGGTTTTCGGACTCTTTCAGACATTTTTGAAGTTTTAAAACATTGGCAAAAGATATAGAAATACTATGTTGGTATTAAAAGGCTTCATGATGATCTTGGAGTTAATACTGCTAAGGTTAGAGTTACTGCTGCTAAGCATACTTAGTGCTGGGGGGGGTGTTAGTGATATTAGTGAAAATTATGATAAAGTAGTTAGTACTGTCAGTTACTATCTGCTAGTATCTATTACTATTGCTCAATGGATGTTAAGACTGCTCAGTGACTTAGAAGAAAATATACTACTATGTAGGTTAATACTGCTAGTTTAAAAGTTAATACTATTTGGTAACGTTAGTATGTTGTATATCGTAGTACTACTTAAGTAAAAGTTACAACTGTTTGATAAGTATTGTACTAGCTAGTGTAACTTAGTACTGCTGATGAATAATGAAGAAAATATTCTAAGTAGTTACTATTGCTTGTACACAGTTAGTACTGCTGGTATAAAAGTTAATGCTGTGTTAAACTGCTGAAAGAGTGTACAACTGCTTCGAGAATTTCTACTGTCAGAAGGATAAGACAAGAGAAAGATAAAAATAAAGATTGTTATCAAGAATTGCTTACGGGATAAGTATGAGATATTTTTAGCTAAAAGATATGTATAAGTTGTGTATTAGAAGATCATGATAACTTAGGAAAATATTGTAAACCTGTTAGGACTCCTGGGTGTATAAAAGGAAGTAGATAGGGTATAGGAGTTTGATATACCAAAATGTATCAAAATCATATCAAAGTTCATTGTGTTATTAGTGCTTCTAGGTTTTGTAAACCCTAAACACTATTAAGAAGTGTTTCGTTTATATGAGTCTGAAAGTTTAGCTAAAACTATTTTGTTATTTCATTACTATTTCATTATAATTGTTCTTAGTATCATTGACTAGATTCCGCATAGTCTTTGATATTCATAATCAAAGTTTTTGTCATAGTTGTTTTGAATTTATTCAATACAACTTAAGCTTTTACAAGCTAAGGAAGATCTATTATATTGGGATCAACAAGTGGTATCAGAGCTTGTGAGATGCTTTGAATAAGAAGAAACTCTACTACACACAAGATCTACTTTTTCAAAGAGGCTATGGATTCTCAAACTACTTAAACCATCAAGCTACCCATACTCCAACCTCGTGAGTATGATCTATGGAAGATGAGGATAGATCAGTAACTATAGTGCATTGATTACACTCTATGGGAAATCATAGAAAATGGTAATGCACCTATAGTAACAAAACTTGTTGATGGTAAGGAGACTACTATCCCTCCTACAACTGTTGAGGAGATGGCACAAAGAAGGGCAGAGTTGAAGGCAAGAAGCACTTTGTTAATGGCCTTACCTAATGAGAATCAATTAAAGTTCAACACATACAAGGATGCTAAGTCACTAATGCAGGCTATTGAGAACAGATTTAGAGGTAATGCAGCTACAAAGAAAACTCAGATAAATCTTCTGAAGCAGCAATATGAAAACTTTGCTGCATCCAGCATAGAAGTGATTGAGCAAACCTATGAAAGGCTTCAAAAGCTAATTAGTCAACTGGAGATGCATGGTGAAGTTATCTCTCAAGAAGACATCAATTAAAAGTTCTTGAGAAGTCTATCACAAGAATAGACTGTGCATACTATTGTGTGGAGGAACAAACTAGAGATTGAAACATTGAGTTTGGATGATCTCTTCAACAACCAGAAGGCTTATGAATTAGAAGGGGACATCTAACTCAACCAATGAAATGCTACATGTAGCCTTTTATTAGAACTGGCAGCACTAAAATGCATTGGAGCAGTTAAATACTGCTCAGGGGTTTAATTCTGCTAGGCACACAGGGAGTGCTGCTGATAGCTCAAAATTTACCATTGTAAATTTTAGTAATTGCTATGATTTTTTATTCTTTAATTCCTTTTTTAACTCGCTTTGCTAGCAACCAAGTACTTCCACAGGTTGGATAATGAAGATCTTAAAAATCGATTTGATGATTCTTATGAAGAGATGGACTTGAGGTGGAACATTGTTATGCTAACTATGAGAGCAAAAAGATTCCTGAAGAATACTGGAAGGAAGCTGGACATGACCAACAAAGAAAGAATTAGGTTTAACAAGTCCAAGGTAGAGTGTTTCAACTTCCATAAAAGAGGATACTTTGTAAGGTAGTGTAGGGCACCCAAGAATCAAGACAGCAGGAATAGGGAGCCTACCAGAAGGATTATGCTAGTTTAGGAAACTACTTCAAATGCATTAGTGTCTTAGTGTGATGGCTTTGGCTATGATTGGAGTGACCAAACAGAAGAAGGTCTAACCAATTTTGCTCTTATGGCTATTCTTCAACAAGTTCAAGTTCTTCTATAAACTCTAAGGTATCTAATGACTCAAATTGTTGTTCATCCTGTTTAGAAAGTGTAAAAGATCTAAAAGAACAAAATGAACAATTAGTTAAAGACTTAAGAACAACTAGGGTAAGTGCTATCTCTTATAAAACTAGTTTAGAATCTGTAGAAGCTAGACTATTAGTCTTTAAGAAAAATGAGTCTGTGTATGAGGAAGATATAAAACTCTTAAAATGTAAAGTCTATTTAAGAGATTTAGATATTACATAGCTTAAAAGGAAGTTGGAGTTGGTTACAAAAGAAAAGGAAGAGGTTCATCTTATAGTACAAATTTTGAAAATTCATCAAAAAGCCTAAGTAAACTTCTAGACAGTCAGATAATGGATAAGTGTAAAACAGGATTAGGGTATAATGCTGTCCCACCTCCCTATACTAGGAATTTTATGCCACCAAAACTTGATTTAGTTTATCCTAGTTTAGATGATTTTGTTGATGTGAATGAGTCTGCTAGTGAGTCTGTAGTTGAAAAGCCTACTGTTGAGACTAATGAACCTAAGACTGCTAGGAAAGAAGATGGAGCCCCAATTAATGAGGATTGGGTATCTGAAAGTGAGCAAGAAGATGTGCCTAAGATTTAAACTGTTGAGATGTTTAATAAACCTAGTTTTGCTAAGATAAACTTTGTTATGTCTACTAAGCAAGTAAAATCTCCTAGGAACACATTAATTGATAAAAATAGGCAAAACACACCTAGTCCTAGAGGAAACAAGAGAAATTGGAACCAGTAGATGTCTTAAAAATTAGGGAATGATTTTGAGATGTTCAAAAAGGCTTGTCATGTGTGTGGTAGTTTTGATCATTTGAAGAATGATTGTAATAACTGGTATAATGATGGAAGTTTTGAAAAACCAGTTTGGACCAATGTTCAAAGGGTGAACAAACAAATTTTTTCTAAATTAACTCACCCCAGTTCAAAAAGGAACATGGTTCCAAGAATAGTCTTAACTAGGTCTGGCCTAGTTTCACTTAATGCTGCTAGACCAGTTAATACTGTTTAACCAAGAACAACAACTAATAATGTAGGACCCATGAAAAATGTTATTAATAATGCATATTCAATTGCTAGAAGGCCTTTTAACAAAATAACAGCCGCTAATAACAATAATTTTAATAAGAGGGTTAATACTATTAATGATAAAAATGTTAATGCTGTAAGGCCAAATGTAGTAGTTAATACTGCTAGGCCAAAAGCAGTTCTTAGTGCTGTTAAGGGAAACAAGGGAAATGCTGTTAAGGCCACAACATGTTGGGTTTAGAGACCAAAACATAAAGTCTTAGACCATGTCTCCAGAAACAATGGTGCATCACTGTCCTTTAAAAGATTTGACTATGTTGATGCACAAGGCATATCCAAGTCAGTAATGGCTTGGGTCCCCAAAAGAAACTAATTTTCCTACCACTATGTGCAAGGCAATCTACAACAAGATTTGAAGGATAAAGGAGTAATTGACAGTGGATGCTCTAGGCACATGACAGGAAACAAATCCTATCTTACAGATTATGAAGAAATTGATGGAGGATTTGTTGCCTTTGGAGGTAATTCCAAAGGAGGGAAAATTACTTGAAAAGGTAAAATAAGAACTAGTAAATTGGATTTTGAAGATGTGTATTTTGTAAAGGAACTAAAGTTTAACCTCTTCAGTGTCTCACAAATGTGTGACAAGAAGAATAATGTTCTTTTTACTGATACTGAATGTGTTGTTCTGTCTCCAGACTTTAAGTTAACTGATGAAAATCATGTTTTACTTAAAGTTCCTACAAAGGATAACATGTACAGTGTTGATTTAAGGAATGTTATTCCTTAAGGAGGTCTTACTTGTCTCTTTGCAAAAGCCACACCAGATGAATCTAATCTTTGTCATAGGAGGCTTGGACATGTAAATTTCAAAACAATGAATAAACTGGTAAGGGGAAGCCTTGTAAGAGGTTTACCTTCAAAACTTTTTGAAATTAATCAAACCTGTGTTGCTTGTCAGAAGGGAAAGTAACATAGAGCTTCTTGTAAGACCAAAACAGTCAGTTCAATCAGCCAACCATTACAAATGTTGCACATGGATTTGTTTGGTCCAACATTTGTAAAAAGTTTAATGAAAAAGATGTACTACCTAGTTGTTACAGATGATTTTAGTAGGTTTAGTTGGGTTTTCTTTTTAGCCACTAAGGATGAAACTAGTGAAATCCTTAAAACATTCATTACAGGCATAGAAAATCTAATAGATCTTAAGGTGAAAGTAATTAGATGTGACAATGGGACTGAATTCAAGAATAGGGTCATGAATCACATTTGTGAAATGAAGGGTATTAAGAGGGAATTTAGTGTTGCTAGGACTCCACAACAAAATGGAGTAGCAGAAAGGAAAAGTAGGACTCTAATAGAGGCTGCTAGGACTATGCTAGCTGATTCAAAATTACCAACAACTTTCTGGGCTAAAGCAGTTAATACTACTTGTTATGTCCAAAATAGGGTGTTAGTTATCAAGCCTCACAACAAGACCCCTTATGAACTTTTTCTAGGTAGAAAACCTGCCTTAAGTTTCATGAGACCATTTGGGTGTCCTGTTACAATCCTTAATACCATAGATCACCTAGGTAAGTTTGTTAGAAAGGCTGATGAAGGGTTCTTTGTAGGATACTCTACCAATAGCAAAGCATTCAGAGTGTTCAACAGTAGAACTAAGATAGTAGAAGAAAACCTGCATGTTCAATTTAGTAAGAATAAACCTAATATTGCAGGAAGTAGACCAAATTGGCTTTTTGATATAGATGCACTAACAAATTCTATGAACTATAAGCCAGTTGTTACAGGGAATTAGTCTAATGGTAATGCAGGTACAAAAGCATGTAATGATGCAGGTAAAGCTAGAATGGAGACAGTACCTGGCAAAGATTACATTCTACTACCAATGTGGCTTGTTGATCCACTATTCTCTCAAGATTCAAAGAGTTCTCCTGATGCTGGAATCAAACCATCAGGGGAGGAGGAAAAGAAGGATGCTGAAGATCCAGGGAATGAAGATAGTGAATTTATAAGTATAGAGGAGCCAAGAGAGGATCAAAGAGTTAATCAAGTGTTGGATGATGCTATTAACAGCACTAATAATATTAATACTGCTAGTGATGGAAACAATACTAAAATTGTTAATGCTGTTAGTTCAACTGTTAATGTTGCTAGAATAGAAGTTAATGTTGTTGATCTAAAAACAAGCATTGAACTTCCAAATGATCCAAATATGCTTGAATTCGAAGATATTGTTTATTCAGATGATAATAAAGATGTTGGTGCAGAGGCTGACATGAACAATTTAGATGCATTTATGCCTGTCAGTCCTATTCTAACTATAAGAATACAAAAAGATCATCCAGTTGACCAAATCATTAGAGACTTGAATTTAGTACCTTAAACAAGAAGAATGATAAAGAATTTGAAAGAACATGGTTTGTTTAGTTCAGTTCAGCAAAGAACAAACCATAAAGACTTTCAAAATTTCTTGTTTGCATGTTTCTTATCACAAGAAGAGCCCAAGAAGGTAATCCAAGCATTAAAATGTCCAAGCTAGATAGAAGCTATGTAAGAGGAACTTCTGCAGTTCAAGTTACAACAGGTTTGGACCTTGATGGATTTACCTAATGGCAAAAGGGCCATTGGTACTAAATAGGTGTACATGAACAAGAAAGATGAAAGAAGTATTGTGATTAAGAATAAAGCAAGATTGGTCGCACAAGGATACACACAAGAAGAAGGAATAGACTATGATGAGGTTTTTGCTCCGGTTGCCAGAATTAAAGCAATCAGGTTATTCTTAGCCTATGCTTCATTTAAAGACTTTGTGATGTATCAGATGGATGTCAAGAGTGATTTTCTTTATGGTAAGATTGAAGAGGAAGTCTATGTTTGTCAACCACCAGGATTTGAAGACCCAAACTTTCCTGACAGAGTATACAAAGTAGAAAAGGCACTTTATAGATTGCATCAAGCTCCCAGAGCTTGGTATGAAACCTTGTCGACTTATTTGTTGGACAATGGGTTTCAGAGAGGAAAGATAGACAAGACTTTGTTTATCAGAAGGGTCAAAGGTGATATTTTGTTAGTTCAAGTGTATGTTAATGATATCATTTTTGGTTCTACAAAGAAGTCATTATGCACAAAATTTGAGAAGATGATGCATAAGAATTTCCAAATGAGCTCTATGGGTGAACTCACATTCTTCCTAGGACTGCAAGAGAAGTAGAAGGAAGATGGGATTTTTATCAGTCAAGACAAGTATATGACTGAGATTTTGAAGAAATTTGGTTTTACTGATGTCAAGACAGCAAGCACACCTATGGAAACACAAAAGCCTTTGCTTAAAGATGCAGATGGTGAAGATGTAGATGAACACTTGTATAGATCCATGATTAGATCATTGATGTATCTAACTTCTTCAAGGCCTGATATTATGTTTGCAGTATGTGCTTGTGCAAGATTCCAAGTCAATCCTAAAAGTTTACATGTTTATGCTATGAAAAGGATCTTTAAATGCTTAAAAGGTTAACCTAAATTAGGCCTTTGATATCCTAAGGATTCACCTTTTGATTTAGTGGCATATACTGACAGTGACTATGCAGGAGCAAGCTTAGATAGGAAGTCTGCAACAGGAGGTTGTCAATTCCTAGGGTGCAGATTGATTTCATGGCAATGCAAGATGCAAACCGTGGTTGCTAATTCAACAACTGAAGCTGAGTATATAGCTGCTTCCATTTGCTATGGATAGGTGCTTTAGATTCAAAATCAATTGCTGGATTATATATATAACTTTATGTAGACTAAGATCTATATTGATAATGAGAGTACTATTTGCATAGTGAAGAATCCTGTTTTTCACTCAAAGACAAAGCACATTGAGATTAGGCATCACTTTATCAGAGATTCCAATGAGAAGAAGCTTATTTAGATGATCAAGAATCACACAGATCAAAATGTTGTAGATTTGCTCACAAAAACATTTTATGTTAGCAGATCTCAATATCTGATTGCAAGTATTAGAATGCTTAACCTCTGAAGTATTGATTAAGGGGAGGTTAATTGTGTTAATGTGCAGCGGATTATACACAAATGATGATTGGAATAGAATGCAAAAGTTGCTAGGGATGGAAATTTGAGTTAGTGCTGGTAACTTTAAGTTTCTACTGTTAAGTATAATTAGTGCTGCTAGTTATACTTAATACTACTAAGTTAATACTGTTAGTTATACTTACTACTGCTGGTAAGAAAAAGAATTAAGAGATATAGTGAGCTGAAAAATAGAAAGAGAGATGTGTGAAAAAAAATAGACAGAGTGAATTTGTAAGAAAAAGAATTAAGAGAAGTTGTGAGTTGAAAAACAGAAAGAGAGATGTATGATAAAAACAGACAGAGTGATTTTATGAGAAAAAAGAATTGAGAGAAGTTGTGAGTTGAAAAACAAAAAGAGAGATGTGTGACAAAAATAGACAGAGAGAATTATGAGCTAAAAGAATTGAGAGAAATCAAAAACAGACAGAGAGAATTTGTAAGTTAAAATACTAATTTGATGATGGAAATGTTGATTAGAAAGGAATTGGAGTTAATGCTGGTGATTCAAAGTTAATGCTGCTAGGCATAAACTTACTGCTGCCAGAGAAGGTTAATGTTGCTAGGCATAACTTACTACTACGGGTTGTAAGTTAATGATGCTAAGCTTAATTTATTACTGAGTTACTACTGTTGGGTATTACTACTGCTAGTTGAAAGTTAATGTTGTTAGGCATAACTTACAACTGCTAGCGAACGTTAATGCTGTTGAGGGTATTTATATAAATACTT